>WEKX01026828.1:589458-615790 GCA_013390025.1 Pitta sordida | reverse complement strand
GGAGGGGGGGGGGGGGGGGGGGGGGGGGAAACAACATAGGAGGGACAAGATTCTTAAAATTTTCAAAATGTAGGGAAGTAAATACAGCTAACAAGTATAGAGACATGTTACACGGGAGATGTTTTTCCAAGTTTTATTTCTCCTACAAAACCAGTTGCTGTCTGCTGCCCTTGAGAACTACATGATTTGGTTTCACCTCAACACAACCATGCTGTTTTCAAGAAATACACACTTACAGCAATAAATCCTATTCAGACTAGTTGTTTTACTGCAAACTATGTATGTTGACCTTACCACTGGCAATGTACACACCCATGAACTAGAACAGTGATCAGCACAGCATCAATTATATTTTCTTTTTTACTTTCAAAATGACAGACTGCAAAGTTGAAGACGGATATGCCATTCTTCCAGTATCAACTGCTCCTACAAACCACTCATGGAACTTTTCATTCCATTAAAGCTACCACAGCACAATTTAAAATCTCAGGTATGTGGTTCAAACAGAGACTGTGCACTAACATCTCTCTTATTTCAGGCAGCCAGAACACACATGAAAAATATCTTCAGGCACTGACTTCTCACACCACAATTTTAAAGCTCCATTTGGCTGCTATGTGGAAACTGGAAAAAATGATGACAAACTGTACTATTCAATTAATGTTTCTGCTAGTAAATGCATTATATTCTTTGACACAGTTCACAGTTCTGTAAGAGCAAGGTCTTGAAGACAGAACAACAGAATACCTGTGATAGTTTGAGGACATTTTGTCTGGATGATTTTGCTTTCTCTCATATATTATGAAAGTTGTCAGAAACTAAAATTTGAGTTTTATTCAGACAGGTCACCTGCAAACCCATGCACAAATGTCATGATGCTGAAAAACTTCCAAGTTCACAACCAGAAAGACATTCAATATGTAAATTATTTTCAGAAAACAAATGCCAGTGTGTTGCAAGTCAAGGAACTTTGCAATGAACTCAATATGTCAAGTGTTTTCTACTCCAAATCTGCTCCATTCAGCAAGTATGAGTTGGAATAGGGAAAATTTTTGACATGACCATACATTTTCTTGCATGTAATATCCCCACATATTAGTTCACATTAAGCAGTAAACTTTAAATTAACTAATGAAAAGCTCATCTTCTCACTCTTGAAGGGCTGAAGGTTTCAAAATCAAATTGTCATTTTTTGGAAGTTTAAGTATCTATTCTATTCCTAGAGCTGTTAATCTTTAGTTAAGAGCCTCATAGATAAACTGTAACACTCCAAAAAAGTGTATTATCTCCTTACTGGTACCTTTAGAGATCTGAATTGCATAGATGCTAACAATATCTGGATATTCAGCTGTTTCTGTATGAGTGAACACTTAGGCTAATTATAAGTATGATGTAAAGTCTTCTATACATTTTAATAGGGAAATCTCATTCAGGAAAAACACTAGAGGCAAAAGATAAGAGGTAGAACCAAGCCATCATGTACATTGTTATGACAAAAAGACCAAATGCATGATGTTTTCTCTCCAGTCCAGACAGGTACTTACAGTCCTGAATTCTGAAACATGAACTTTAAGTGAAAGTACCTTAGACAAACACTTTTAAATGTTATAAATAAATCCACAAGCAATAAAAAGACCTTGCAGAGGAAAAACATTATCTGGCATCTCAAAAAAACACATCTTAATCAGAAAACATGGCAAGAAAAAGAGAAACCAAGAACATTGTAGTTTATTTCCCAGGAAAACAGCAAATTCCCAATTTCAGCTCTCTATACGTAGTAACCCACAAACTATATGGTCAGATATAATCTAAAAGCCCTAACTGAAGTAAAAGCCTGGCTTAGTCAGCTGCACAGTTTATCAGCCTGCTGTCATCTGCAAGGATTGTAAACATCAGTTGGGACGTTGTGTAAGTTTGTAAGGAAATTTTACACCCCTGCACATAATCTCCTCTATGGATTTCAAGAGGAGAGATGGCTACCATTCATAGTGCTCTCCCAGTCCTTCTGCTAATAAGCAAGAACAAATGAAGGTAACAACTAAGTTTATTAAGGTGACCTTGTCAGTAAGTGGCCTCGTCAATGAGCCTACTCAGTGTTTTCAGCAACCTTCCTGGTGCCTTCACGATTAAGATGCTTGTAATGGCTTACACAGTTTAAAAAGAAATGCTTTGCATACTGTTTTCACTTCTAGCACATCTCTAATTGCTTAGACATGATAATCCTGTTCCTACTTACCTTCACTCCTGCAGTAAGCCTCTTCAGATTCTACAAGTTCTGTTTGCAAACTTCAGCTATTTGTGAATAATGAAGCCCTGTCACCCCTCAGACTATGGAAATGGTACATATAGGCAAAAATGATTAATCTAATAATGATGAAAAAATGTTGAGCACACCATTCTGGAAGAGGCAATATACCATTGCTTCACTGCTTCCAGATACCTTTCCCTAAAATTTCCACCGCAGCATCAGCTGGCAATATTTGGAAGTTATGTATGCACAAACACTGCATAACTGAGATAAACAGGTTTCCTATATCAAGAACCAACTCAAAACCTGCAGAACACTATAAGAACCCTCCATATTTTTAAGGGAATTATTTCACAAGCAAATATCCACCACTTAGGGTGATCCGATGAACCACATCAACTCTACAACTTGAGGCTAGACTGGAAAACATTAAACATTTACACATTGTTGGATTTCTTCAAAATGTATGCGTTTTCAGTAGACACAGCTTTTTTTTGTGGGTCATGTTGTACATGACTCTACAATTCTTAAGTTCACTGACCAACATTTATATCAGAGAAGCAAGAAAATCAATTACAGAATAAATTGAGCTCAGATACACAAGGTATCCTGAGGTTCAATTATTCAATTTTAAATACAATTATATTCCACTCAACCACCTGAGAACAGGTATATTAAACATACTGATTCCTCATCTCTTGTGTTTCATGGCTGTACACAGATGCATGCAAAAAGAGAAACTAAAACATTTTCATTCACACAGATCTTTCCTAGTGGTACAAGTAACTCCAAATTGCTTACAAACAGAATGCAAATACACATAGCACAAACCAAGAAATAAAACATTCGTAAACGACTGCTAATTCCCAAGAAAAGCAAATCAGCAAGACTCTTCTTTTCCCTCCAGCAGCAGCAAAGCCAAACGCTTTAGAGGTGAATCTAAAAAAAAAAAGCATCGCTTTTACACTCACACGCCAGTGCTAGTTGTTAACGACAATTACATATAGCCTCTTCCTGGAGTCGTGTTATACTTGTAGCAGACAAAAGTTTCCTTCTCAAGCTTATACTGAGCGTACCCCCCAAAAAAATCCTACTTTTAGAATAAAGCCACTTAAGAACTACTCTGATTCAGGCTGGTTAGTTTCAAGAGACAAGAGCTTCCCATAATTCATCAGCATTTCTATCTCGAATGCACTACCTAGTTGCTTTGCACAGATCGATTAAGGACAATGATATGTGAAAGAGTTAATAGCTGTCATCTCAGAGGTTCACAGATAATTTTGGTAGAAGTAAATTGCCTCTCATGCCAGTGTCGGCACTTTGAAGAGCAGCATGTTTTTAATTCACCTGAAGCAATTCTAACTGGATTTTCAGAGCCTTAAACAAGACTCCTAATCAAAACTCTTAAATTTAACTACTATGGACTAAATTCAAGATGTCAGCAAGAATCAATTAAAAAGTTTAGAACACAAGAATTATTTCCAGCAGTGGTGCAGCTACAATGCTTAATATCCTCACAATGCCATCAGGAGGAGAGAGGTGAGAGAGGTGAAGAAGTTGACAACATTCGCCAACAGTGTTTCAGGAAAGTCCCAACTGAAAACTGGCACTGAAAAGCAGTGGAAAGCTCTTCCAAAACCACAGGCTTATGTCAAGTTAGGTGAAATTCAAGATTGGTGAATGCAAAGTATACAAAGGAGGAAAAATAACCCTACCTACAGAAGCAACAACAAGCTCTAAGTGAGCTACTACTAACACAGAGAAAGAGAGTGTGAGGTTCCATCCATCATGATTCCAAAATGTCAGTTCAGTGCTCATCAGAAATCAAAGCCACAGAGCAGAAAAACTAAAGACCACTAGGGAAGGAATAGAGAATGAGAACAAGAACAAAAACGTGTTATTATGCCACACTATATGCAAACATTGTGATCTCATCTCAAGTGCTGCACGGTTATAATTATCACTGCCAAAAAAGAATAGAGAAACAGGCGTCACAGAGAAGATTAAGGATGAAGTGTAGGTATAAACTGGCTGCACTGTAAGATTTTTCAGACTGGAGGAGAGACAGCTGAAGGGAGACTATGATAATGAGGTTCCTAAAGGCACAAGTAGGAAAGATGTGATGAAGTAAAAATAAAAATTGACATTTCAGAATAAATGAATAAAAAAATCAGTAAAGGTATCAACTAGAGTAAATTTAACAGCAATAAATGAAATATTTGAGAGTCCAAAGAGTGTAAGTAGTGTTAAAATCTACCAGGAAAAATACCTGAAAAATACTGTATTCATACTGCATTCAGTTGCAGAAAACTATAATAAATCATCAGAGAAATTAATATCATGATCTTACTCTGGTTCCTTAGCTCTGAGAAGCCAGCAGAGACCTCTGTTGCATAAGCATAAGCAAAGCATAAGCAAATTTCAGTATCTGCAATGTGGCTAAAGCATAGTAAACACACAGCCCCGAACATGGAGGTTGCTAGGTATGTTATCAAAACCCATAATGCTTTTTAAGCTGTCCATTAAAACACTCCCAACAACTTTGGTAACTCAGGTTTTGCTGATAAAAAGTTACTTCCTTCAACAACTGCAGTGATCCCTCACGTATTCGTGGTCTGCTATTCAAGTATTTGCGGGTCATTTTTCTACGAGCTGTGTGACCTCGGTGTGTGCGCAGAACGTACTGTGAATCCATCAGCTTGTGAATATATAATGAGGTTATGAATATATAATTGGTCCCCCCCCGCCGTCACCACCCACCAGACTTGCCGTACATGCTTCATTCTCACAGTTTAGGAGATAGGGGAGCCAGTCCCATCTCTGTGAAGCCAGGATCGCTGCTGTGCTGCTGGCACAAAGCAACCGGCGCCATGCTGGAAGTTCGGGGCATGGAATGCGGCACGGCTGCGAACCAGTGAAAGGTGGGGGACGGTTCCTGCTGCCAGTGCCGACTTCAGAGTGGAGGCAGATGGGAGATTTAAACCCCAGGTGGACAGGAGCGGAGCCACTGAATAGGCATCGTGTTTCAGCTTTGCCGGCACCGGGGTTACATGGGCGACATAGCCCAATGTGTCCCGATGCCAGCAGGGCGGGTTCCTGATGTCAGAATCCAATCGCTGTGCTGGCACTGGCACCCCCCTCACTGCCCAAAATAAAAAGTTCTTTCTGAAATTATTTTCTTTCTGAAAANGTGGGTTTTTTGTACGTAGATGTTTATTGCCATGTCATAAACACAGAAACAGTCGGTACTGGACCGGCCTGGGGGGGGTCCCTTCTAGGACGTGTGAAACAGACACATGGAGGGAAGGTAGGAGCGGGAAGGGGAGAGCTGCGGGATGGGGCAGCTGGCGCAGGGACGAGCGGGGCTGCACCAGCACTTCCTGCTCCTCTGTCTCCACCCTGCACAACTTAGGAGCCGCAGCAGGAGCAGATCAGACAGCCCTGGCGAGAGGCAGGGAGGCAGATCCCGGAGCCGAGAAGCAGCAGTGATGGCCAGCTTCCTTCAGCCCACAGTGTTGTTCTGGCTGCCTCCACGATGTTTGAATACAAGAGAGGGAATATCAACCAGTAATCCTGATTAAACCACTACCAAAAAAGAAAGAGTCACCAGCTCTTTCGCCTTGCGCAGCTGCCACTTGTCTATGCACAGCCCCAGCAGGAGCCAGGGAGGCAGACCCCAGCTGCCCCCCCACCAGGGATGGGGCGGACAGGCGGTGGCGAGCTGGGGAGAAGCGGCAATTGTCAGCTTCACTTCCGTGCCAAGCCGTTTCGCCTTCTGCCCTCCCTTCTGCTGTTAAAGGTTAAAGGGTAGGTCAGAGCCACCAGCACTGCCAGGGGCATGACCGTCGTGAAGGCGCCTGTAGCCCTCGCATCTGGGAACCAGCCTTCAGACCTTATATGGGGAGGGGGCGTGGCTACAGGTGTGGCGTACTCGACTACGTAGTGGGGTCGCTATCTTTGCGGATTTCATGATCCGCATGAGGCAGACCAGACCCAATAGCCCGTGAGTAATGGGGGTTCACTGTATTTTCTGAAATTAATCTGAACCTTTACAGTAACAGGATTATAAACCTACCTGGAATCACTACCTTCCTCTGAGAAGCTAGCAGCTGTACAAGGTTCGAGAACTTTTGCTCAAGCATTTTACCTGAACACTTGCTCGAAAACTTGTCCCACGACTCCCATGGCAACATCGTCATTGATTTCAACACCATGAATCTTCACATGGACTGACACATACCCCATGAATTTACATTACTTTAAAATATGCTGTTCTGTATGCAGCATATTGCAACACGAGTTACAGCCCTCACTTTCACAGAAATTCAAGTTTCATTAAGTTATGAACACATGACATACTTTGAAAGGTTCGTAAACATACCTTTAAAGGCTCGTCAGGTTTTAACTGACGATTTAGTTCTTTGTCATTTCAGGAGAAACATGAAGGACACAGACTTACCCTAGTTGCTTCCACACTGGTAGTCTTTCTCATCAAAAACTGTTCTAAATGGCAACTTTTTTTGTCAGGCAACTCTTGCACATTAATGTATTTGCATGGTGGGACTGCAGTTTTTGAATTTACTGAAATGGACCACTACCTGTAGAACTGGCGACTTACTTCAGCTCCAAGGGAGTACAGATTCCTAGACAAACTGATTTTGAAGATTCTATTTTAATTCTCTTTCTTTTGTTGCTCTTTTTGTTCTAGTTGCACCTTTATCTACCACGTCTATTTCAAGTCTGTCCTCCTTTGCTCTGACCTCTCAGAACACAGCTCTTTTCAATCACACAATCAGACATCTTCCCCCTCCCACTTTTCAGATTCTTGCAGTTTTCACATTTTCTGTCAACTATGAATAAAATAAAGGGCACCATTAATAAAAACCACTTCATTCATTTCTCTAAGGAAAAGCCATGAAAGTTGCCTCATTTCCATTCAGCTGGTCTTTTTTCCATCCACTGCACTAAGTCTGAAATCTGGCGTAAACCTGGATTCAGGAACTCTCAAAGGTTATTCGAGCAAGACTTTTCAACCATGACTTCTCAGTTTCCTGGGGAGACCATATACGTACTAGGTATTTCTAAAACATCTACAAGAGGAAAACCAAAAGGGAAAAACCTATCACCAACGACTTTTCCCAGCTAATAGGAGACTATGAGTTAAAAAAGTAATAGCTCTGCTGCGTACAGCTTGTATAGCAATAAAGTCAGTAAGGATTTCTCAACATGGTAGAAATCCACCAGCAAACTGAACAAACACAAACTAGTTCAGGTAGCAAACAGTAAATGGGCTTGGCCAAAAGGATTCAGGTCAGATGAGTCCATTGTCACCAGAGCAAGCACAAGAGCAATAGGACCTCTCCTCACACACACAACACCCTATGCTACCATTTCCCTTAGCAGAGACCCTAGAGGTCACAGCTGAAAACCACACATACATCACTACTGAGATGTTGCCATTTCCCTCTCTTCCCCTTTCCCATCACAGTTTAACACAAAAAATACTCCAGTTAAATGGCTAACACAGCAATGAACAGAGAGAGAACCATTAAAATGATTGATATTGGTCACCACAGGTATCAGCTTCCATAGCACTGCATTGAATTATTTATAAAAAAGTTTCCATTGCTACAGAAGTGTCAGCTGAAGTCATTCCAGCTTCGCCACCCTGTGCACACCAACAGTTGCCAGTCTGCAAAATACACCTGAGGGGAACCCTGTTGCAAGTACTACTGGTCAGTAACACTTAAACCTTGGCATGATGCCCATGTCAAAAAAAAATGGGTTTTTTTTGAAATACATAATACTAAATATTGCAAGGAAATTAAACCTGTGGTATAATAGAGTCAATAGAGAAGGGAAGAAGGTGGTGTTATCTGGCCCTTTTCCAGTTTTATTTCTAGAGCTACCTCTTCCTTGCGGTAGCACACGTCCCTGGGGAGCTTCTTGTTTGCTGGAAAAGTTGATTCCAAGACTTGCTTTTCCTTTCTTTCTTTCCTCCTGCCTCTCCATGGAAATTCAGAATATCATCCAAACACAACCATCTGCTTCTACACCCACAGAACCCTTCCTACTACAGGTACACAACAGGCTGTGTAACACCTCTACTCCTCTATGGCACTTTGCTAGAAAAAAGGGAGAAGCACAGTCAGCCTGGGTGGCAGTGACTGAGTTCAGCTCACCTCCAGCTCCCCGCTGCTGTATTCCACAGCATCACCAGCACCACTCGTTGTGCCCTGCCACCCTGCACATCACTGTATGTTCCAGAATTATACTGAAAAACTGATACAGGCCAAAGCTTTATTTCTCAAATCGCATGTTATACTTTCAACATCATATTCTATAAGTTCACTGCAATTCTTCACCATCCTAATATTTTCTGGTATATAAGTAAATACTTTCAAACCACTAAATTTTTTTTACCTATCTCCTGGAAATCTCAGCCAGCAGAAGCAAGCCTGACCAACATGTTCTTGGTTATTTACTCCAACAGGAGTTGACTGGAGCCAAAGGAAAGGAGAATTTAATTATCTGGTACATGATTAGACTACATAACGTCATTCTTCCACAGGACATAGCCAGAGGTTCATAAGGACAAGTGGCAGTGTGATCTTCCAGCCCCATCTCGGGCCTAATTTCATTCATAAATCTTGCCTAAATTAACTTCTGCTTTTTAAAGTTTCCAACACAGTAATTTGCTCTTCAGTTAATTTTTCTCATTGTTACAAATTCAGTATTTAACTCCTGCTCTAATGTTCTTCAATTCCCCCTGAAAATCTCTCCTGTCTGGTTCAAGGGCCCTTCCACCCCAGACCTAATGTTTTCCACAATGTAGAAATCTAGTCATCCCTACTGCTTATCTAGAGCACATTAACTAGCCTGCTCTTTTTGACATTTTCACCTGGAAACATCCCTTCCTTACAGGGATACTCTGTGAACCACTCCCCATTGGTCAATCAATATCTTTCCTGAGCAGCCGACATCAGTAGCTACTACACAGTTGATACAGACAGGTGAGACAACCTCCCAGCTTCCATTCATACGGGTAAAGGTTATTTCCAACCATGCCACTGTACAGTGAGATCCTCTTCAACAGCCTACCAAACTCTTCCTCCTCCTGATACACTCCCCTTCAGCCCCAAATCACTGTTTTTCACAAGTTTTTGCCAAGTGATCTTCACTGTTTATCTTTGGACAAGTCAGCTTAGCCCTCCTATGCTATGCTATTAGTACCAAATCAAACTTCCTACAAATATTTATTCAAAGTATTAGTGAACAATGTGTCACCATCTGCTCTATAGCATCTTTAAATAAATGGGTTTAATTAGATTTTTAATTTAATGCTAATACCTAATCACAACAGGTACCTTTGCAGAGAACATTTGCAAGGACTCAGCTCCCACTGGATGCATTACTCCCAATTTCCAATAACATCATTGCAATCCAGCAAGTCACTTCTTGTCTCTTTCAAACTGCCAGACAAGGCAACGTCTCTGACACACTTAATGCAGCCTAAACCAGCAACTCACATTTGCCAAGCAGCGTCCTACATTTATTATGCACTGGTCTGGTATATTGTGTGATAATCTAACAGTTCATGACAGAACTGCAGTAGTGCTGTGTAAATGACAAATGACTGCACAGAACAGTGCCCATAAAATGCTACCCAGGGATTAATTTAACAGAAAGCAGAGGAACTGCAGTAGTAGGTCTTTCCATAGTCATAAAACAAGAGGTTATACTCCGAATATTAAATTGTTCATTCATACAGCTGGTCTAAAACCACTTTAATAGAAGCACAGATGCTGTTATAACCTAAAAACTGAGTGCTTCTCTCCCCACAGCTGAAGAAAGAAAGGGAAAAAGTACTCAGTAATGTTTTTCCACTGTCAATAATCCACCCGTAGTCACTGAAGCGTTTGCGGTACTTTTCATTAAACATAACAACACTTTCCTCACAGCAAATATGAAACCAGATAACGCCAATATGCTAACAGAGACCTGCACAGGATTCCTTCTCCCTCCTCACTAACAGTTTGTTCTATCCATTTCTGTTACTGGGGAAGAAAATCACTTAAATAGGGATTTAAGCGAGGGGTGGAAAAAATTTTTAAAAAATCAATCCTTCCTTTGTTATGCTGAATCTAAAATAGCCTAAACCATGGCTAAATATACTTACCATTTTTTATCCTACTGTAATTCCAAGAATCAAGCACGGTCCACTTACTGTCTAGTATGTTAAGTCAACAAAAAGTTTATTTTCCTCTGCCCTTCCTCCTTCTTTATCCAGTTCACTTCCAGGTTTACAAAATCATAGTATTTTAGCAACACTCCCCTCTCCCTTTAATCAAGAAGCATTTAATTTATAAGACTCAACATTCAACCGATACAATCATGAAGAATAAGATCAAATTCCCTAGAAGACAGACTTTTGCACAGAAGACAGTTTCCAAAGGCTCTAAAGGTGGATAAAACAGTGAAGATTATTTCATTTTAAGCATTTCTGAGGTAAGTTACCTTACTTGGAGTGTCTCATTATAAATTGATGAAAACATAAAGGAAAGTAAACAAACTTTTGCATTGAACAAAGCTGAAATTATACCCTCAAGGCATTAAGCCTCTAAGAAGTAGCCCCTGGTTATCAAATGCCAGTAGTATGTCAACATGAGTGTTAAATGATGTTGTTGTTAAATGATGTTGCTAAATGATGTTGCTGTTAAATGATGGTGTTGACATAAAAAATGAAGTTTATCTTTCTAAAAAATCAGCACCTCTATATTTGATTCAAGCTTGGTCTAGGAAGAAGAAAAACCTATCTATTAAAAGGCAAGCTACTGATACCATTTTTCTATCAAACATCTGGGACATCTCAGAGCATCTTTACTTCTATGGCAGCTCTGTCGAACTCAGTGACTGAGGAGAAGCACTTCACCACATCAAGCTTGCACCACAGTTGCCTTACACAAGACTAGTGGACCTGCATTCAGACACGTCATACACCACTATTCCTGTAACACAGAAATGGGAACATGCAGGGGACTGAAAAAAAAATACCCAGTACAGTATCACTTTACAGCAAAGACTCGTTCTGGTGTTTCCTTTACTGTAGAAAAGGTTCAAGTAAAGTCCATCACAAACATCCATCTAAGCCCCTCCAAAATCTAATGAAACCTGGCATTTCCAACACCCGCAGTGTTCTTTAAAATGTCAGCACATTCAGATTTGTATGGTGCTCTTGAGCCTCCCGGGTTGTTGGGTTTTTTCCATCCTTTCTCTGCAAGGGATTAGGAAACGGAGAACTTGTCAGTTCCCAAACTGGTTTACACAAACCAGTCCTAATTAGAGTCTAAGTCTGCCACAGTCAGCATCATGAGAGATCTCTACATTTTTATGAGTACCCCAAAGATCATAATACTGCCACACAGGATGGACAGAAAAACACCTATTACCGATCTTCAAATAGTTACTGAAAATGAAAATTTTAAGTGTGAAGGTTCAATGTTTAAATACACACCTTCGGAAAATTTTCCTACATTAGTTCTTAGTGGCAACACAAAATTTTATCATCTAACTATGCAGAATGGCAAAAAGTCCAAAGCTTTTACACCATTAAGGGAGGGACATATCAGAGGCTGTGTTCTTCAGTTAAAGCCTATTCTGGCAAAAGAGCCCTCCTCCATTTCAAGTACCACTTACAACTGCAACCATGACTTTTAAAATCCAGTCCCAGAGATGCTTTACATTCATGTGATACTTAAATCATAATTAAAGAAACCACAAAGGTGACACTTCCAGTTCCACACAACAGTCTCTAAAGTGACCTACAATATGCAGTGCCTCAAATGATTCGCTTTTATTAGTTTTGCTTTGACGAGGCTTTCTCTCCCCAAGACACTGTTCCATCATTAAGTCAGACACAAATTAAACAAAATATGTACTAAGTTCAGTATCATCTGGCTTTAAAAAGACCACAAAGACAAAAAAATAAAAGTCATTTACACTATAATATCCATGATGCTGGCTTATCTTTTTCTCCACAATATTTCAGTCTTCTTTTCTGCTCCCAACCCTTCACAGTATCACAACCTTCAAGACAACTCCTGCATTTTCTTCTGTGAATGCACCAGTTTCACCCAGAACAGGCTGAGAACTGACATGCCACCGTGCTCCTGTCACCATCCCTGCCACCCCTCCTGCCCAGGAAGGCAGCACCTCAGGCCCCCCAGCATTAATTCAACTCTCCTGCTCACATGAAAGCTGCCAGCAGCAGCAGCCACCACCAGCAAGCCAGGGCTCATAAAACTCTGCGAAAGTCTCCTGGAAATGATGAGTGTGTTCACTACAAAATATTTTGTATCCAGTACCGACAGTGTTTTCAAATCCTGTCTCTCACATGGTAACATGGAATCAGGCAAGAAAATAAACATTTCCGCTCTCTGCTTAATGCCGAAACTCACTAATTGGAATCTTGGCCTCTCCTGGATGATGCAGAAAACATTTAAAGGAGCCACAGGTAGGTACCATGATATAGCAGAGATACCCTATAACCTGACTTCATTCTGGTTATAGGCATTTACCATTCCATATTGGATCATCCAAATTCACACTCTCAAAACCTTCTTGCCTTTCCACATGGTCCCGGACAGCCTAGCTTGGCAAATTTAGAGCACTGAGGCCTCTAAGGATGTACTTGGGCATTCACCTCAGACCACCCAGACATATGTGTGCTGCCCTGCAGACAAGTGTGGCTCCTTAGACCGGAACAAATCTATAGCGAGCGTCTGACTTGCACGCACAGTAACACAGGTGTAACTACAAGGTGGTTTTCTAGCTGATAAATGAGTGCACAGAAATAGAAGAGAGCCAAAAATGCAACAGTGGTGCTGGTTCAGCCAGTACCCCAGCTAGACCTTCAGGACCACGAGCAGGAGCAGTGGCTGCTGCTCAGGGAAGCAGCAGATGGAGGGAAGCTGAGCCTGCTGGCACAGCTCTAAGCCCATGAGGCTACACAGGGAGAGCGTATGCAGAAACAGTGTGAAGAAAGGAACTGTTCACATGGGGACTGAACAGTAAATAATTCTGATGCTAGAGAGCAAGTGTTGAAGCCAGCGCCCTAAACCAGAAGGTATCAACTGTAAAAAGGATGCACTGAAAGGCATTAGCAAGAACACTAGTTCTCTATACCAGCCAGCTAGAAAAGTGAAAATTCTTTATTTAGACAATTTATGGAGCTTAAACTTTCTATACAAAATGCAATATGACTGAGGACCAAGGAGACACTAATACATTCATATGAATGTTTCCTTAAAGAAAAATATTTTACTATGCATTTGGAGTTGAACTGCTTAAAAATACCAAGATCCACTTCCCTTTTGGTGGATAAAACCTCCAGAAAGAGCAACAAGTCATAACAATTACTAGTAAGTAATGGAGATCAAATGAGAAAGGAGCTGCAGTTAAAATAGAGATTTCTCAACACTAGAGGCTATTCAAGATAAAGCAAGTTCTAATCCAGTTGCTCCTTAGTAAATGAATTTCAGAGTAAAAAAGGGCCGTGATGCCATTCCGTCACTGGCAGCTGTTTTGAAAGGTTCTTGCAGCTCCTTTACATCCCCAGATACCGTTTCACTCCAGAGGTGCCAATACAATTGTTTGCATGACACTGCTCTAAGTTTCAAGAACTATCCCATTAAAAGGCAAAACACAAAACAAAACCAAAATCAAGTACTTCTAAGAAAACACAGCCTATACAATAACCATCCAAAAAAGCGATGTGACAAGCTAAGACACAACAAAACCATCTTAAATTGAATTTTCCCCTGCATGAATAACGTGACAGCTTCACAAAAGGGAAAAGCATTTATGTCTGTCAAGAGACTGCACTCCTCCATTCTTCCTCCTCCTCTTTTCTCCAAGTTTTCCCTTCCCCAATGAGAAAGAACCTCACTCATGCCTAACAAGTTCTACTGTCCTCCTTAAGAGCCTGGAAGAAGTACAGAGTGCAAAACCAACACAAGCTAGAATTAGGTTAATTTTTTTCTGGTTGTCAGAGGCAGGTAAAATGGAACTCACTCCAACTCTCTCTCCAAGACAGAGATAGAAAATGTGGTATCATAAATGTGAAAAAAATAAAGAGAATCATTGAGGAAAGCACAGACGGGAATGTTTATATTCACTCAAAAAAACCCCCAAAAACATAAGAAGATTTTCTTCCAAAAAGGTGGGGGGGAAAGGAAGGAAAAAGAATTTAAGTTTACTATATTGGTTAAAAGAAATCATGTTACCATGCCTGTGAAGCAAAACCTCTTGGGTTTGGCTCTCTATTTGAATAGGTACATATTATGGCAATTCAACATTCCAGACAAACAACATAAAACATTGATATGAAACAATGCTAGCTTTGACTCTATTATTGTCATGTCTTCTGATTAAATATATATAACACCTGCTGCAACGTGCAAAAACGGAGGAAAATCTGGAGGGTTTACCAGCTTAAAATAGAAATTGCTTGCTTCATGAACAGCCCACTTATCAAAACATGATTTTTATTTAGAAATGTGCCATCTTCCATAAACCCCAACAGAGAATACCATGAGGAAGCCTGCAAGATTTTTTGGACGGCAAATAGACTATTGATATGACTATCAGAGACTACATCATCACAAGTCATGCTACTCTAATTCAATTACACAGACACTGAACAATTTCTGCATGAGCACAAGTGTTTAATTAAAGAAAAATTATACTTATCATGTTCTTTTCAACTCCTCAATACAAGAAATATCCTACACATTGAGGGGAAAAAAACCCAGCTGTTCCCCCAGAAGACTATGAACAGGAGTTTGAGACATTCACATTCACTGTTAATAATATACCCCATTTGCTTTGATATTCTTTCATGAAAGCAAACTAAAAAACCCAAACAAATGTTCTTTCTAAATATTTAAGTTTCAAACAAAAACTTCTACTTCAGTATTTTCCAACTAGCTTCAGATAACAGCTCTAATTTAAAGGCTGTACATTCTTTAGACTGAAAGAGACAGGATGAAATTCCTGCATAAACAGCTGTACTTCCACCGTATTTGAAGCTGCAAGGTATCCAGTCCCAGAAGTTACAAAGGATGCAATAATGTAATTTCTCTTACACTTTGGCAACAGTTCAGAAAGCATCCACAAGTTTATGACCTTACAAAGCTTCCAAGCAAGATGAATCGTACAAAAGCTCACACAAGGAACAGTTCACACTGCAGGTTTTAGAGAGAACCAGACCAATAACAGCTTTAGTCATTTGGGTTCCCAATTTTGTAAACCTCACACTGCTTCCTAATCCTTCCTGCTGACAGACTGTTCATGCTCCTTCACATGACAATGCAAGAAACACTTAAGGAAGGTACTGTAGAATTACCAGAGTAAACTGGTATCAGATCAGTGTGTGATGCAGCTCCAAACATGAGCTACAGGCAGCAAGGCCCAATTAAACTTTGGCAGAGCTCATAGAGTTGAAGTAGCATAGACAGTTTTCAAGCTTCAGGCATTGTTCAACTCTGAAAATAAACAATCCCATTTAATATTTTCCCTTACCTCCCACATGGGGGGGATCCCAAAAAACAAACCCAAACACACCCATGTTAATGCATGGTGTGTTATGAGGACAAACCAGTACTATATGCCTGAGTTTATATACAAGTGTTCATAAACACTCGCTGGTTTGGGTTGTTGTTTTCACTGTCTGTATTTATTTATTTAACACGCACCTGCGCTTTTCATCTGTTGCCCTTCAAATAACTCAATCCACAAGAATTGATCTTAAACACGCAGAAGAATCCAAGTAGCTGTTAATTAATTCATTACTTTCATTCTACTGGTTATAAATATTCTCATTTTTTCCCAACTCCCTCTGAACTAAAAGCATCAAATCTCAAAATACATTTTCATAAACCTCAAGTCCATTAAGTCATTAGAAACGTAATTTCTGATGAAGAAAAAGAGAAATAGGAGTTAGAAATGCTCCCTCAACTCACAGTACTTGTCTTCTTAAAGCATATTAACTCTTGCAGCTACATTTGGAAGACAAAAAATGCATATTTCTGCATTTGAAAATATCTAGAAAGCTATTTAACATCGTATATACAGAGAACAACTTTCAGATGTGACCTCCAAGGTTCACGTTGTTTAGAAATGAAGGAAAGCACTGCAGAGTATTTCTGAAGTATCTTACCTAAATGATACAGACGTTCATACTGAATAAATGATACAACACAAGGCTGTGCTCTACTCTTCAAGGGCTGTGTTTTGTATTAAAATATAAAATATAACCATTATAAACTGTCACTACAATTTCACACTTCAACAGCATGATGTTTCAATGATGGTTTTGGCTCATTCAAAAATATATGAATACTCTGGTTTGAGTGTTATTTTAGAAAAAATCCAAACTAACATCTTTAGGGATTTCTAGAACTATCTTCACCTGACTTCTGTGCTTAAACTTTACACAAAATAAAGAGCAGCAGTAAATACTAAATAATAGTCAAAATACATCAGTTCAGAAACTATATTCAGTTTTGTTTCTAAGTTTCTAATACTCCCAGGATTCTAAGAAGATTATACTTTCAAGTGACACTGTCTGCTTGGAATCCAGTCAATTTGAAAAGCAAGAAAATGGATTTACATTCATTTCACATTCCTCAGCTTTCCTAATCCTTCTGATAAATTTTACACTTAAGAACACGGCTTCAGTAGAAGCACCAAAGTTACTCATAGAAGCAAACAAAGTAAGCAGACTAATAAATTTATTTTCTTGAAACTTCCTTGCTTGTACTAACACTGGATAAAACATTTCTTGAGAAAACTTTGATTACCATGTTGATAAGCACTTACATAATTTTTTTTTACCAAGTTGCTATAAAAAGCACATGCACTCTGGAAAGACAAAGGAATTTTTTTTTGTTCTTTCAGAATGGAACAAATTACATCTTCTAAAAATTGAATGTCAATGGCTGGAAGCTCAAATCTGTTTCATTTTTCAGCACAAGGACAGGAAGTAAGGTCACTGACAAATTCTAATTGAAAACATCTTCAAACCAGACTTCTGCTCTTGATCAGGATTTTGTTCTGTGACATCCAATTTTTATCCCTATATATCACCCAAGTTATTCCCAAATCAGCAGCAGCTTCAGTTTTAAATACAGACATCCACTGGAGAAGTTACCTAACCAGAACGCAGTGCAGCTGATAAACAACCGTCTGGTTTCCATTCAAAAAGTAACCTGATACTGGCCCAGAGGAGCCTGCTACATAAATGCTTGAAGCTTTGTCTCCAAATAATGCTGAACTGTATCATTATGGCTTTGTGGCTGAGCAGTGCTCACTGCAATCTGCATACATGAGGTGGAATTTATTTACAATAGAATTATAAGCCACAGGAAGAGGTGAGACAGGCTCAACATCTAATCAAGTTCACACCCAGCTAGAAGAAGAATAAACCTCCCTGCACCACCCTGCAGCATCAAAAAACTGCATTTAAATGAGGAAAGAACTTCACCGACAGACAGTCCACAAACTACTTCAATACACTATTGGCTGGGGAGCACAAAAAAGAGATCCGTCTTCTCTTGTAGGAAATCCTACCAGTTTAATTTTCTTATTCGGTAAGAAAACACTTAATAAGAAATCCAGTCCAATAGAGTGTGAATTAAGAAAAAAAAATATGCTGAGAACAAAATCTGTAACTTGTATCAATGCTACTTAAGAAACAAAATGTTTTTACCTGTATTATCTACCCATCCCATGTGACTGTTCATTTTCAGGTGCATTTACAGTTCTTAAATACATCTTACCAAGTACCTGAGAGTTTTCTACTAAAACTGAGACCAGCTACTCATTAGGAAAATGCCCTTCTGCATAGCTCTGAGGTAAGCTCTAAAGTGAGTTCAAGGCAAATATTCCAGAGAGCCACAAAACTCCTCCAACTTCACAATATCAAGCAGCCCCCTCCCTGCTCTTACCACACACATCCCAAGTCAGGCTCACACTATCAATATCCTAATTTCATAGCCCAGATTTCACCGACTACTACAGTAGCCTCAGCCTCGAACATTATCTTCGCTGTTCCTTATTTCAGTATCCTCCTGATCAAAGCTCCTATCATCCTCCTTCTCTCCCAGGCTGCCATGTAAACCAAGTTCAGCTAAAGGGCACAAAGGCAGCTCCACGCTGCCTCAACTGCCCAGAAAAGCTTTGTCAGGACACACTCACTGCAGAGCTGAGAAGTGCACCCACCTGAGTCGAGGCCAACAAGCACACAGCTCTTGCCAGGATACTCATCCTGCTCTCCTAAGAGTTGCTGCTCCAGTCAGGAAACTCTGCCACTTGCCAGTCCCCAGGCAGGACACCCACCGTCTCTCAGCTACTGAAGAACCAAAGTTTTGGATTCTCCCTTTGACACAGAGC
Source organism: Pitta sordida (assembly GCA_013390025.1). NCBI lineage: Eukaryota > Metazoa > Chordata > Aves > Passeriformes > Pittidae > Pitta > Pitta sordida. Next base: position 597,090 of record WEKX01026828.1, on the reverse strand, counting down.
CCCAGCTGGTAGCTCACACAACACAGGCAACACAAAGTAAGTCTAGTGCTATTTATCTGCCCAATCTCCCCACCATCTTGCATCACTTACGACTTCTTGCTTCCACCATCACTCCCTTCACCAAGGACAAGGGCAAACTCTACATTTTGTGCCACAATGAAGTGCCCAGCTTGCCCAACTATACAGTTCATAGAAGCAATAAAGTGTTTTTAGCATAATACTGTCTCTCCTTCCATACCATCTGTGAGATATACAAATGCTAGTAATTTAGTTGATGAATAAGACATGCCGACTCATATCCACACCACTTATTCGTACCTGTCCTCTCAGTTATAACCTATGCAGTATTATAAAATGCTTCACAAACTGAACAAAGTCACTACAGCAAGGATTACAAAATGTCCTCTGAAACCTTACAAAATTGTTAAGCCTAAAAATTAACATACAACCACAGATTGCTTCTTCACTTGATCAGCACACCAAAGTTCTCAGTAAGGAACAGTATTAGTCCCAATGTTGCAGTCTGTACAAAAAAAAGTATTATTTATCTATTATTTGTAGTATCTTGTAAAATTTTTTAATACTAGATCATTATACAAGCTCATTTTTCAGTTCCAGTGACACATTACATTATTGACCCAATTCACACATTTCAGGGTTTATCCCCACTGTTAAAAAAATCAGCAGTTAGAAAACCTGTCTTATTCACTACAACTCTTCTTTTCTTCCTCAACATAAACAATTGTAGATTGCACTTCTTTTATATGTCTGAATAAAGCCCTCTCCACTTCGGTTTTTTTTACAATATTAGGCAGCCTGTGAATTAAGATGATCTGAACTGTCTCCAGGAGCTTGTCTCTTCCTTGAAGGACAAGGCCCCATATGACACACAGCATTCCTGCAGGAACTCCTCTGCCACTGAAGAGAACTAATGAGTTCTAATACAGAGAATGATGAGAAATTACAACAATGAGAACTAATACACAGGGTATGTTCAAGAACAACATGTGTTCAGGAGACCCCTTAATACAACTGTTGCATTGCCTAGTCCTCATCCTACAGCCATGCAGGTTTACAATCCCTTCAGTACGATACTATTATGCATGCTCCTTACTGAAAACAATGGGTTTCAGGGCCTTGATTTACTAGCTTTCCACCATTTCTCCCTCCTCTTCCCTTTGCAGGTGAATTTTAGCCTCTTACCTATTTCAAAACGTAAGACCTCACATGATGTCTTGACCAGATGGCTGAAGCCAATCCACAGTTCTATACAGGATATTAACTCATAGAAGAGAAGCCTCTCTAAATTAAGAGGGGAGAATGGGATGGCACTAAAATGATTAGAAAATTTTGCACATGAAGAACAGACAGGCAGGGGACGTAGGCTGAAACCACTGAACTTGAAAGCGAGCAAACATCAACAACCACAAATTCTTTTAAAGACTATTTTATATTAAACATCAATAAAATCCCACTACACTTTGATACAGCATAGCACATCTTCCCACGTGTAAGGCCAGTTAACTAAAAAGGTCTTAATATGGTAAATGCATAAGGGAACAGCACTACCTGTTCTATTTGCTTATTAATAAGTTATTTTTCCTGTGGATTCAGGTTCTGCGGACCGGTTTACCACACACTGGATCTTTACTGTTCTAAAGACAAAAGTCCAGCTTTCTGATGAACTTTTCCTTGCGCTGTTACGCATCCACACATTTCATAGTACGTATTTTGAAAATCAAGCAAGGAACTGAGTCAGGGAAATCACAATTTACAAATGGTGAAACTAAGAAACAAGGTCAAATACCAAGAGCCTAATCTAAAACATGAATTACTACTTAGAATTACAGACACAACATCTATTCAAGATCAGCTCTTCTTGACTTCTTTGGCAGCTGCAAGCACTCAGCATTTCTGCAACACAGCTCCCAGAGGTCTCACGTCCAGTAAATGAGGAACACACACAGCTAGTGACCACCTGTAGGAAGCTTAGTTTAAGCAACTTGAGCATCACTGAAACTCTGCAACAGTAACACAATTCAATTGTCTAGGACAGCATTTAATTACATTAACAGTGAAACCTTTATTCAAACTTTCATCAATTCATCCACATCACACCTTCAAACACCTGCTACAAAAGGAGCGAGAGTCATGTAGATAGCTTCTTCATTTGTTATCCAACACTCATTTCTCCCCAGAGCAGGATGAGTTTTGTGCACTGAATACAATGATGGCCCTGGGTGTAGGTATTTGTATGTGCAGATACACAGTTCTGTGCAGGTGCCTCTAGCTATAAATATTATCTCTATGGATATATACCTCATGATTACGTGAGCATAGGCTGTACTATAAATTACAGGCACAGAAGTTTCAATTGTGCAGGTTAACAGGCTATTTTAATATCACTATTTCCAACTTGCTGATTTCTGCCTTGGCCAATTCATATGCCACCACAATTTCTGTGAAGGAATTTTTTCAGTTTTTAAAACAAACTTAGAAAACACTTCTGTCACAAGGCTGAAGCATACACATTCATGAAAAATTCAAGGAGAAGCAGCAGGTTATCATGCTCCTGGATGAGAGGAGAAAAGCGCCAACATTCTGAAGCCCTAAGTTGCGTGCCAGATTCTGGAGAAAGTGCCCCAGAGCAGTAGGCATAACCTGCTTCCCTATTCCTAAATTCCAGGCTTAATGATTTTGGCACATTTCAACCAGTCTTGTCCTATTCTCTTATCTTCCTCACTTCTGATTCATCCTTTCAACACTATTTTTTGAGGTTTATTTTCCTTTTTTAAAGTGAGTCCATCTGTGTTTCCCAGTGTGCTTATCCTACTATCAGACTGTGCTGCTTACTTCTTCTAGGATTAATTTCTGCATTGCAGTTTCCTTCATCCATAGGCCTATTTTCCACTCCTGACCTAACATCTTGCTGCCTAATGTTCATGCCCTGCCAGTTTCAGTTTCTTTCACCTCACAAACCCTGTAATTTGTGCCTCTTTCCCACCTACTCCTACAACTTCCAGGCTGGACATACCTCATCAACGAGCAGAACAATGAGTGAAAAGATCCACAGACCCTTCTCTTACTCCAAACTAAATCTGAGTCCCATGCTGGCTCCTTCAAAAGCCTTCTGTGTTCCCTCTTGGGTCTAATGCAATCAATCCAACCAAGTACCTCCACACCCCAGCACATCAGAAGGCAGATGTCCAGTTCCCCAAGGAAAGTAAAGCACTCCAGTACATAGCAGAAACATTTCCTTCAACATAAGGCAGGCAGGTGCCAGCTCTCAGTCCTAAACTTCAATCCAGTACCACTTCTGGAGCAGTTCAGATAGAATTTTACAGCACAGTCCAACCTTTAATATAACATTTTGGGCTATGGGAAGCATGCTGAGTACATCTGCCCACGTGGCACTCCCTGGGCAGCATTAATAGGTGGGTGAGGTCCCATGAGAATAAGCTATATTGAAGTTTTAGCAGACAACAAAAGGTATCATCTCTATCACAGCCATGTCTGCCTGAATTCAGCTGTTACAAGCTTTTGAAAAAAAAATCACTTTCAAAGCAGTAGTAGATGAAACCTCCCCTTCAGAGCAGACACAATCAGCCAAAGTTTAACAGCATGCTCCAAAGCATTAGGGTATTAAAGTTGTTCAGAAAAGAAGCTGGCAGAACTCAAAGCAGAAACAATTGTTTTCCTCTTGCCTCAACATTAGAAGTAGCTGAACTCTTTCAACTGACATTTTGCAAAGGAAAAAAGCTTCAGCCCCTAGCAAAATGCCCTCTTTATAAAATTTCAATTGAAATATTTAAGTTTGTTCTCAATGCCACTGCAAAGCAGAAATACTTCTTAGACACAAAACATCTCAAAGCTTTAGTAAGAGCTAGCACAATCAGGCCAGTTTACCACTTTCCAGTATTTATTCTGGGCTTTTTATATACAATTACTTACATGGATGAATGAGTGGTGTGTCTTTTTTTCCCCCCCATCTCATGTGTTAGGAAAAAGACACCAGTAAAGCATTACTCTTGTGAAAGGTTTTCCCTCAGCCTTCCAAAACAGCTGTCTCCAGTAACATCAACAGCTGAACATACAGTACATATAAGGAGTGTCAATCATACTTGTTATTGAGCTCATGTGTGTTTAGCAACCAGTAAAGAAAAGCATAGAAATAGATTAATCTTCAAAGCATAACAAAGGCATCTTATCATGCAACTCTAGAGTGAAAAAACTGTCCATACTGAAAAGGATTCCCTGAAAATGTAATTCTTACACGAGCCAAAATAGAAATTAAGTCCGCATTGTTTGTTTAATGCTACCATTTGACTTAACTATGGGATTACAAGACAAAATTTAAAGACAACCACTCCCTTATGGCTTTTTACTTATACATAGGTTCCCAGGACACACTGTATTTAATAACTCTTATGCAATTAGTGTTAATCGTGCTGTATGCCACAAAGGGCCAGGCTGGAGACACACTGGTAGTTAAGGGCATAATCCATAATAACTCTTGCACAACTAGCGTTATTCACATTCTGTGCCACAATGGGCAAGGCTGGAGACTTGCTGGTAGTTTAGGACATCAGCCATAGACAGATTTACTTCTAAATGAAGGAAAGCCATGTCTCTCACAGCTGAAGTGAGACTGTATCATTAAAAGTCTATTCTGCTTCAGTTCTCTCCTAAGTGACTCCCACACACACACACACGCATTCTGAACTGACAAGTAAGAACTGAGATGTCAGAACCTGCCACTTACCACAGCCAAGATTTCTTGGAAAAGATCTGTGCTGCAGCAAGAATCACTGCTCTTTAACGTGCCCAGTTCCTAAAATCTATTGCCCAAGGTAGGTCAAAGCTGTTAAAGACTACTTTGCTAAAGGCATGCTGTATTTCAAGTCCCAGCCCTGCCTCAGAAGGCTAAAATCATGCTTCCCAGAAAACAAATGTCCCTCACAAAACAGATACGTACAACTGAACAAAAAGCTGCACTGTCCACTAGCTTGTTTAGCATTCTAACTTCTTGAAAGAACATGCAAACAAAAAACACATTTCCTCTGGCAAGACTACAAGTGTAGCTTGTAGACACGAGGCTGACATAAATAAAGCAAGCACAGCATAGAAAGCAGTCTTAAAGAGAATCCTCCAACCATATGGGTCTTCTGTGAAAATGAACTGGAAGCAAGCTTGACAAGCTGAACAGGCCACAAGAGACGTGATGCCAACTCAAGTGTCTGCAGGAGAATCATGCAATTAAGTTGAATAAACAATATCCTGAAACTGTCCCATAAGGCAGCTACATCTGATTCCTTGCCTGACCTCCACAACCTGTCTTTGGTTCTTGAGTCTCCGAGGAGACTCACTGCAGTCTTTTTAGAGTCCAACATACAGCTCCCCTCCCTCTCATGAAAACAGCACAGTGAGACAAGATAAATCCTCTTGATTGTCAGTGCGGGAGTTGCACAGATTGTGCAATGGAACAGAAGTAAAAACAGAGTCGGGGCTGAGCAGCAAGGCATTCACAGAGCCTGACCAAAGCCCTGCTTCACAGAGGTACCCAAACACATACCTACCTTTAGCACACTAGCAGTCCAACCACACACTAAAAGCTCAGCATCTGCTTAACCATGGAAGCTGAAGGCCTGATTCAGTGACATGTGACTTCAGTGGGAGCTGGATCAAGCATTCCAAAACCCGAGCTGATTAACTATAACATTTCCTTAAGTACTGACGGTGACTTTCCTATTTCAACTGCAAGTGGCCTTTCCACTTGTACTGTATGCCTCTTCTGCACAATTCAGAGCTGCAGGGGTTTGCTCTTGCCGTTCCCACACTGATCAAGACCAAATGGCACTGAAAAGCAAATGAACTGCACCCTAGGCAGATACACAAGAGTTGTAAATCTGTTGGTCACTTAAGTGAATACTGTCCAAGCCTTCTGCATGTAGTCAGTACACAGCTCCTCTGGTTCACATCACCCATTATACCACCAAAACATCTCAAGGCTAAAGAAAAGATTAGGATAAAGACTTTGTCTGATTTTCCAAACATAATCGGCAAATCAGACTCCTGCCACACTTTTTAATTTAGCATTTCACCTTAACCAAAAGGAAGATGACATCCCTGTTCTCTACAACCTTGGGACTTTAAATCTCTGCACTCAGTGGACCATTTCTGAGCTGCCTACAAAAAGCATCCTCTGAAGAGCAAGTTTACTCTTAGTATCCTCAGGCTCACTGTACATGATTCACATGCCCTGTGGAAAGAGAACATGTAGAGGACTATCAAATCAAAACAGCTGGAATACTCCTGCCCCAGAATGAGTGGGACAACACCGCTTTGGGTAAGATCTGTTGTCTCTGAGTGCTCTCTCCTAGTAGCCCAAACACTAGTTCAGTTACATAGTATTTCCACTGCTGTTTTTAAGTTATAGAAGAACACATGATAATCACACAAATGTTTACAGAAACTCACAACAATGTTTAAGTAAGAGCTACAATGAATTAGAGAAAAAATTAAACAAAAGTGTTCACTGACTTACTACGAAAACACAGAAGAAACTCAGCCATTCTATTACAGAGGGGAAAAAACCCAAAGCAAACCTCCAACTTATGAAACTACTGCTTTGCCTTTTATCTGTATGCAAGGCCTGTTCTATTTAAGAAAAAGAATCGACAAAGTTTACTAGAAATCATCAATTTCATGTTGGCTGGAATTGAATATCTCTTCTTGGCTGGAGGAGAGTGCAACTTCCCCGAAAACCTAGTTCCCACCAAAACTAAACTACTTTCTGAAGTGAAATAAAGGATCATTAACAAGATAAGCACATTTTATAACACCAAGGGTTCTTAAGCACCCAACAATAATCATCACAATTCTTGTTTTTAAATAAGAGAGTCAACACTAGTTGGTTCACTTCATGAAACGGGTTGATGAGGATTTTTACCACTTCTCAACAGCTTACTGATGTTGATAAAAATGTATTACTTTATAGCTGTTATCTAACAAAAAGAAAACGTACAGTCACAGCAAAATTGTCCCTTTATACGATATGGTAGTTGTTTCAATTTTTCTTTAAAAGTATTAAAGATGAACCAAGAAGTGCTATGGGAGCATAACCAAAAGAGACATTTTTGTGATTAAACTGTCGGCTTAACTACAGACTAATTTTGATGTTTAGAGCCACTAGAGAAAAGAAGAGAGGAAAGAAAGCGGGTCACTGATCCATGGCTCTTTCGAAGTACAGAACACACCACCCTCTGGAGCCCGAAGCGTTCTCTCCACACACAAGTCATGCCGCGGCCGTGCTCGGGAAGTCTCATTGTGCGTGTCCAGGGGCTCGGACGCTCCCTTGCCCGCAAGGCGCAGGAGAGCCAGGCTGCCCCGCACTCCGCAGGTGCTCCCCCCGCCCGACGCGGGGCACCCCGAACGCCCACGGCTGGAGGCCACCGCGGCTGGCACAGGACACCGCACACGCCCGGAGCTCCGGCTGCCCCCTCCGCACCCGCTCCTCTCCCTCGCTCCCCGGGTCGGGTCCCAGGCCCCCGAGCCTGGGGGTGCCCGCGGCCCCGCGCCGGAGCCTTGGCGCTCTGGCTGCGAACAATGCGCGCCTTTGCTGGTGGAGCCCCC
>WEKX01026828.1:422374-589307 GCA_013390025.1 Pitta sordida | reverse complement strand
CCCCCTCCGCCGGGGCGGTGAGGAGCGGGGGGGGCGGTTCCAAGGGCGCGGCCCCGGAGCAGCAGCTCCGCCCGGCGCCTCCCGCCCGCCTCGTCCCGGGAACGGGACTGGAAATGCGGACGGGGTGGGAGAGTCGCCGGGTGCTCCGGGTGTCTGCTCTGTGAGCGGCACGGCCCCAGGGCCCGCTGTTTCCAGACTGCGCTGTCCTGTGGCGCAGCGAGGACGGGAGGATGGTGGTCCAGCCCCTCAGCCCTCAGGGCAGGCAGAGTGGTGCCTGGCGTCGGCTGTGCACGGGGTTTGGGAGCTGGAACAGCGATGGAAGTCCCAGCGGGAAAGGAGAAGGCGCGGCAATGAGAGCATAGTTATGTGGCCGGACATCCACGCAGGATGAGCGATGCTCGGGGGCAGAGCGGGCACAGAGATGGGAGGACTGAGGGTCCACAGGGGTCCTCCTGAGCCCCGCTCTCCTCAGGAGCACAGCTGAGTCCAGGGGTCATATAATCATAGAGCATCCTGAGCTGCAAGGGACCCACAAAGGCATCGAAGTCCAGCTCCTAGCCCTGTACGGGACAGCCCCAGAATTCCCACCACGTGCCCCAGAGTATCGTCCAAATGCATCTCTGGCAGATTTGGTGCTGGCACCACCTCCCTGGGAAACCTGTTCCAGTGCCCAACCACCCTCTGGGGGAAGAACCTTTTTTCTAATATCCAACCTAAACCTTCCCTGACATTCCCTTCAGGACATTCCCTCAGATTCTGTCACTGGTCACCATAGAAAAGAAATCAGTGTGTCTCCTCTTCTCCTCGTGAGGCACTTGTAACTGCAGTGCTGTTTCCCCTCTTCTCCACGCTGAACAGAGCAGGTGATCTCAACCCCTCCTTGCATGGTTTTCCCTTTAGATCCTTCACCATCTTTATTGCCCTCCTTTGGATGCTTTCTAATATCTTTAGATCCTTCCGTAGTGTCACTCAAAATTGCACACAGTGCTCGAGGTGAGGCCGTACCAGCACAGAGCACAGCAGGACAATCACCTCCCCCGGCTGGCCAGAGATGCTGTTCTGGATGCACCCTGCGATATCGGTGACCGTTGTGACTGCCAGGGCACACAGTCACTAAAGAGCACCAGTAACAGCGCAGAAAAGATCCCACCACAAATTATGGCTGGGCTCATGTAGTTTCCAGAGGTGCTCACGATTAAACAGGTTGACAGTTCATCCGGAGACTTCCTAATGCTTTTCTCAGCACACATTGGTCACAACAGAAACAACTAATTCCCAGAGATTGATGGAAGGAAGGAAGGATTTATTTTGCTGACACAAAAATAAACCAGTACATTTTATCCATACATCACACAAAGCATATCACAGCATAATATCGCGCAGAGAGCAAAGGAAAATAAAAACCAGGGCAATACTTGCCAATGGAAATAAGCAAATAAGGAAATCACATCAGCTGAAAATGTGGCTGAATACAGACACAGCACGTAAGGAGAAGGCATGAATCTAAAAAAACCCAACTGTTTTTAACTTATACATTTTTCTGGGTTAAAAAGTCCATAGATGCCCTCGCTCTTATCAAAAGCAATCACTAGGATGAGTATTTCAGGCCAGATAACGCAAGACCTATACTTTCATTTTAAAAGTCTCAGTCGCTACAATATAATTTTCCTTCATTTTGTACAGTGGAGAGATGTTTTACAGAACGTTTCATGGGTGTTTACAACCTATATCTTAAAGCTAAACTAAAATCTAAGCTAGAAAATCCCATGCAAAGATGTTAAACATTGCAAAAAGAAAACAACAGTAAGGTAAAAAAATCCACCCCATAATTTTTGAAACATCTAATAAAAAACCGAATGCAGAAAAACTTGCAGAACACCTACTTTTTTTTTTACCTGAGCAAATAAAAATCAAGGCCTGAGGATTGTTTCTGCTACATTAAATTCTTGATAGAATGTCTTTGATATTCCTTTTAATTTACTAAAACCAGAATCCATTAGGAAATAATTTTTTTCTTTGCTACTTGCCAGTCCCTGAAAACAGCTCAGCTCAAAAGAGCACTCTTAGCCTTTTATATAATTACCTACCCACTATTTGTGGATACATGCCGTGCCAGGCACTTCCTTGCTGCCATCTCCCTCAGTTTCTCTTGTCCTTCCCAACCTCTTCTGCTAAACAATGGCCACCAAATCTTAACCCCCCCATGTCATACCAATATGCCTTCATTGTAAGCAGCAGCATGCATGTGTGTTTGGCATTGGAGTGTGCAGTCGCACGCTCTTTCTGTTTGCAAAATGTGATATTTTTCTTTGTTTAATAAGTTAGCTCCCGGAAATATTCAGCAAGTGAAGGGGAATCCATCCCTGTTTCAGATTCAGTGAGACCTTTCACAGTTAAGATTCTTGAAATACTTAATTATAAAACATATTTCAGACCCTGCCTCTCATCTTCACTGATATACCACATTGCATCGTCCTAACAGTGCCCTTAGTAATACAGCACGTAAGGCTGCCTGTAGTACATTTCAGATTGCCTACAGATCACTTGTTTCACCAAGATCCAAAGGTAACCTCCCAGACTAAAGTATGAGACAACTTCTCTCACATTTCTACGATGTCATCCATAATGAAATACACTGCAACTGCTAACTCATTCACTGGCTCAGCTAACACGATTTCCTGCTCCAGTTCCCAGAGTTCAGTTCATGAAAATAATCTTGTCTTGTCTTTGGGTTCTTGTTCCCCAGTTTCTGTGTCTTTTGAGACCAAACTGGTATTTATGTTACTTCCCCACTTCCAGGGCCAATTTAAGAACTGCCACATTCGATCACATATTCTCTAGTCCCTTGCAATTTCACACATTCCACTAGACACCTCCAAATTGAAGTCCTGTTGTTAAGTAACAACTGGCATTGAAAGAGGAGCTGCAAGGTGGCCACCTCACAGTTCACCCTCTGGCTGGGTCTGCTGTTTCCCAGAATGTGTGAAAGAATTTCCCTAATCTCATATGATCCTCTGTCCTGTTCAGCCTTCTCTTTCACTGGAGGCATACTTCGGAGCAATGCTTTGGCAGTTGTAACTCCTACTCCTCTTAGTAACTGCATTAACTTTAGTGGATTTGTACTGTTGTTCACTTTCTTTAACTTTTTTGCAGTCCTTCTAGTCCCTGTTTTTCCTGGAAAGCCACATTATTTGTGTCAACATGACTGACATTTACTTCACCCGTTGTCTTGAATCAGGGTAGGATTTATTCATATGAATTATCTCTGTAGTAGCTGTCTCCCTCCAATTTAAGACCAACTACAGGATTTTTCTCTATCTTCCCTTTACGTAGCCTTCAGCTATTTCTTCAGTGTAGTTCTACATTTACAAGAAAGTCCTGTTTTCTGCTGTACAGCAGGAATTGTAACAAAGGACATGTTCTTTGGTTACGGCTTCAAGCCTGTATTTCCGTTTGTGCCTTCCTCAGGACTTCTTCAGGCTGTGTCAGTGCATCCTCACTTTTTCTTTCTCTCTGTTCCTTTCCACCTATTACAGAAGTAGATAAAAAGGGCTACAGAATAACAAGCAAGAACTTCATGCAGCTATTGCTCGGTCCGATGACATGCTGGTATTTGCAGTGGAGGTTATATTTTTCCTTCCCTTTGGAAAAGCAAAAACCCCTAAACACATTACATGCTTCTAGCAAGAGTCTTAAGTCAAGAGTGACAGTTAATTATACCAATATAAACAAAAAACCCCAAACTCCCAAACTTCTATAGTAAGCTTCAGATTCCACTAAAACAGAATTCTGAAAAAATATGTTGAATTTTGCTAGAATATGAATACAGCCCAGAAATTCTGGAATCTTGCAAACTCATAAAGTGAAACCAGCTATAATTTTAAGTTTTACTCCGCAGCTTGCAAAAGAATTCATTACAAGAAGTAACTGATTTGGAGGGTGAGAAATTCTCTTTCAGATGGTATCCTGCTGGGATTCATGGAGGTATGGAGCAAGATATGAGACATCCTGCTTAAGGGGTGAATAGAAGTAATAATTTCTAATATGTGACTTGCAAGGGTTATTTACTTACTGCTGAATGACTTCCCCTTGCATATACACCAGGAAGCTTTTGACATTACTCAGCTTTCCACTACAGCCATGACTACTCTGATTTATTACTGGGTCAAGGCTGAGGATGCAAAATAATCAAAGACTGCGCAAAGTAAGATTAGATTGATGATGACAGGCTTCACCTGGAAACTGAGAGTTTGTTTTGTGAAGGATGTAAGGGGGAACCTCCCACTTCCCAGCATTTTGGATGGGAATCTCACAAGTGAACACACGCAGAGGGGCACTTGGAAGCTGAAACCTCAGCAGTGAGAACACGCACTCACACTGCAATGACAGAAATAAGAGCGTCCCCAGAAGGCTCTTTGTGGAAGTGCTCACTCCTCTCAGTTGCCCGGGTTTTGCTAGAGGGTAAGATGTGAAATTAGACAACCTCAAAGTACTTTCCAATCACTTTGCTTTTTGTAGCAAATGTGATACCCAAATCTGGAAACATGCTCCTAAAAGTTGCACATCACAACCCTGGTTCATATACACTGGAGGGAATCAGAAAATAATCAACATTATTTCCGATGGATTCAGACAACTGCTCAGTAATTCAGTTTTCAATTACAGTAATCCCACGCTACTTCACTGTTCACCATTTGCAGGTCCAATATATCGCAGGTTTTTTCCCACATCTTTACCGTCTTTAGTATTTACCGCTACTTCGCGGATTTCACTTATCACAGCATCTTTCTGGAACTAACCCCTTGCGATATTCGAGGGATTACTGCATTACTAATTTGGGATTCAGTGGCCAGAGATAATACTGATATATTTTCCTTCTGTGAAAAATATTTGTGTTAAAAAACAATTGTTTTTTTCTCCTGCTCTTTTTCTGCTGCTGAAATTTGCGAAGAAATAGACTTTTGCGAATGTTTCCAGTTGGCTGAACTACCAATTGAAAAAAAAGGAAAAAAGGTTTGAGGGCAGTGTTCCAGCCTGGCTTTGTGAAGACCTTTGGACAGTTTGTTGGGCTATTCCCAATGCTCTCAGACATGCACTTCTCTTACCAACACTTGTGTCTAAGGGAGTAGAGTTGCTTTTTATTAATGTCTTTCTTTTACTTTCTGCAAAGCTGTGTGCTATGGAAAGTCACATGGTAAATAAAAATGACACAAACCACTTCCAGAACAATGCAGCTCAGTCTTACTCTGCCCATCTCTTCTATTTTTGAACTCTCATATTTTGCTTGATGCAAACCTCTGCTGCAGGTTACTTCTGCCCTGCTCCTTTTAACTAGCTGATGAAGCAGAGTAGCAGCAGCTGCTGGCACCAGAAGAGAAAAACGCCAACTTCAGAAGCCAACTGACTAAACAGATTGGTTTTGTTCTAGAAAGTCAAGGGAAGGTACTACAAAGTATGTTTTCCAGGTTAAAAAGTAAAAGGAAAAAAAACCCCCAAACTTCATTAAGGTATCAATGTTTGTATTTGTGCAGCTTAAAAAGATACTCTTGTACGGTCTCAGGTAGTAACTCTCATGATCCCATGTACGAAGCAATATTGGGAACTGGCACCAGAAATATCCATACAAATACCAGATTGTCCCCATGTAAAAACTAAAAAGCCAAGAGATGCTTGTATGCTGTGCTTTCAATCCTCATCTTCTAAGCTGAAAGAAGTATATGAATGTACTGAGGTAAATCAGAGAGTCTTTTTCTTCCCTATTTTCCACTACAGATTTCATTGAGACATTAGAAAGACTTCCCAAATGCATCTCTGTTTTGCTGAAAGGCTCTTCTTCTCCCTGCAAATATCTCAGGCTGGCTATTTAATTAAGTTCCTAGACCTTTGGCATTGAGTCTGCAACAAATATCTCTAATATACAGCTTCATCCTAAGAATGGTTACTCTGATTGCCTACTCTGACTCCCTCACTTTCACCACATGCCAAAGCCTTTTACCTCAAATTCTCCTGAATTAACATCTTAGACTAAATAGGCTTAGTGTTCCGCCAGTAAAGAGGTGTGTCGATCTCTGAAACATTGGTCTCTTTTCCTTCATATCTGCAAACAATCTTGACCTTAACTACCCCATTTTGTTCATAATCTATCATAACACGTAGACATACCATATTCAGAATTATTGCACCACAATTGAAAGTAATTCCATCTCTACTTAGCTAACTTACCATATTAAAATAATCCTATACTAGTAACACTATAGCATTGTTTATTACTGCAATTAGATTGTTTCTCTGTGTTATGGAATGACACACACACAAAAAGAGGAAGCCAGATCTTGCCTGTTGTAGTTTTGGAACTTAAGAAAAGTAATTTTCAGTACAGCGAATTTACTGTAAAATACCCTTGGTAATCTCATTTTAAACAGGCTGCTCATTGAGAAGATCACTTACACATACATCTGTTAAACTCCTCCCACAAAACAGTATCAACAAACCTTTCTACCACTTCATGCAGGATCAATAAATACACTTCTAAAAAAATACCCAGACCTTGCAAAATCCACCCCCACATCTGTTTCTAGTCATCACTTCATAATTCAGGGTACATCTCCCATCCCATTCCGGAAACCATTTGGACTTCACATGAAAAGATAAGGCTTCTTCCTGACTGGCCCACATACAGTTTATACCAGAGACAACTAAAATGCTGTCCTAATTTATATAACGAACAAGGCAGATCAGTAAGTTTTGTCAGCGTCAAGGATCAGTGTATTTTGGAAAGTAAAAATAACTAAATCAGGCAATCAGTAGATGCTTTGCCAGATTTTAGCAGGAACAGCTGGAAGGAACACTTTCAAAACCTTGTCCATGACATTCCCCTCTAGTGAGCTTTTGCTCCTGCTGACAGATGCTAGTAGCTTGATCTTCCTGAGAGAAAGGCTTAAACAGCTCTTTTCCCTTCCCTCAAATCTACCTTGGTTTCCTACTGCTAATGGTTTCTGGTGCCTCTAGAAGTTACAAGTCCAGGCTCCCTCCCATTCAATAGCTGTCACAAAATACTGTTCTCCTGTTCTCTACTCTTTTTAATTCATTCACATTCATCTTCCTGCCTTTATGTCACCTTAAAGACCTTTTCTCCACACGTAGCTTCCCCATCTTTCAGTGAAATGTCACCATCCAAACCTTTGTAAAGCAAGAAACTTACTTTATATTACTATACTTGAGGCTGAAATTCCATGGTTCCTAAACCATGCTTCACATTGTTTGCTTCAACCAGCCTTGACCCCCACCGAACACCCTTGTTTAGCATTGAACACTGCAAGCTGGAGGGATGTGCAACTCCTTGGCACTTTCATTACTTTATTTCTTTTCCAAAAATAGAGCTTACAAACCCTGCCTGCAAACCAGGACTCCTTTGTATCAAATTCAACTGACACAGAGCAAAGCAAGCCAGAAAAGATGGTCCTTGTCTCTGCCTGTTAAAAAGCCAGGGTACAAATCCCAGTTTTGGAGCCAGCTCATTCAGCTTTGCCTCAGGGCTATTTGCACCATAGTGTGCCACAGTGCAGCTGTGCCCTAAGTAAACTTTAAAAGATCATTGTACAGACGTGTGACAGGCAAACATAATAGAGATGCATAAAACACTTGAAAAGCCTTAATCATCAAGAAAAAGAGGAGTTTGTTAAGGACAACATCTGAAAGAGAAATAATTTAATCAAAAAAAGAGGTAAACCTGAGTCAGAACCTCCGGGTAACATTTCTGGCAATAGGATACACCAGCATGGAAATCACCCTCCAAGATCAGCAACAAAACCCTCCTCCTTTGGAATTTTAAAGCTCATGTAGATTGGGCACAGAGCAGAATCCAGGGAACAACATTACATGCCATGAAAGGCTTACTCTGCTGCTACATTCAGTGACAGAGAAATGAGCTGAAAGCTCTGGTGCTACTGAAGTACCTCTGATTCACAGCTCAACCATCTTTTACATTTAACTTTCATTGCAGGTTGCTGATGTGGTGTTTTCTTCTGTACTCTGATATGGATTTTTAGCTGAAAAACACTGTGAGTCTGAATTACTGACACAGATACATGAATTGGTTGTTTGATATGATAACACTCTATGTTCATCACAGAAATCCGTAAAATTATTTCCCTTCCTTCAAAAATGGGAGAGAAGACACAGGCAAATGTGAAATTGCCCATGAACCCCATAGGGGCATTAGTGACATGGGCATTTGCCTTGGCAGTCCAGTGGGTCATGTGGCTGGCACATACTCCCGAGCAGCCAAGTTTCAATGAAGATAAAAGCAGGACTAACTGCAGTCTTCTTTCTCAGGTGCCACAGCAGTGAGCTGCACCCAAAATGTCAAAGTACAGTGATCCCCCACAATTCACTGGGGGTTGAGTCTGGGCAGGTCCTGCGAGTTCACAGAATCACAGAATCACAGAATACTATGAGTTGGAAGGGACCCACAAGGATCATCTAGTCCAACTCACCATCTAACACCCGTACAGAGACCGAGAGCACATCGCAGAGCATAACACCAACCTAGATCCCTCACAGTCTAGCAGGCCACTCCGAGCCGGAAGGGGCCCAGCGTCATGCAGCCCTACACCTCCCAGCTAGACCATGTCACTAAGCTCCTCGTCCAGTCTTCTCTGAAGATACTGAACCTATGAATATTCAACTACTCCCTGCCTGTAGCCACACACCCTCCACTGATAAGGTCTGGAGGGGGGGTCCTGGGAGTGTGGCTCACACTGTAGCACCTCATTAAAGCAGAGGAAGCGCCCTTTGGTGCTTCCCGGCTGCAAAATCCGGGGTCTGGGACATTCTGCGCATGTGCACGGTCTCACAACTCACGTAAAATCCAACCGTGATTAATTGAATACGTGGATACGCAGAGGATCACTGTATTAGAATAATCAGCCTGAGTCCACAGTGGGCCAGTATTTGTCTGCTGTAATGACTTTACTGGGGTGGAGCTGCACTGTCAGAAGTTGGTTCTAAAACTGATCTCTGTAAATGCTTGTTCTAAATACTGAGGCTGAGTTCCAAGAGTGAACACAGGGCAAAAAGTAAAGACCAAGAAGTTAAGACAAGGGAGAATTTGGGGCAACTCTCCTGATAACCTTTCCACTTAGCTAGTGGAAAGCCAGAGGATAGAATGATCCTGTCCCATGGAAGAAGTTAAAAAGGCACAACCTGCACCTGCTGCCGATGTTTGGTCAGGAGAGCTACTGGAGCGAGCAGCTGCAACTTGAGAAGAAATTCCTTCTGCTTTTCAGTGACATTTTATGCAACATTGAATTGAGGTCAGAAAAAGGACATGTTAGTAGTGTCCTTGCCAGTGCTAACCACAAATTTACTATTAAATTATGTTTATTTACTTACTGTTCGATAAAAGGAGTTTCCCTTTGAAAGTCCATTTTTGGACACGTATTTGGACAGAGCTCTGAAGAGTTAATGGAAGTTCTCTGTGCTCTGTCTGAAACCATTTGGGATTCCTTTTTAGCACATTAGTTGAATGTATACACAGGGAATATTTTACTTTGCTTTATGTTATTTCAATTTGCTAAACTTACACTAATAGCTCAATTTCATGCAATTATCTGAATGCAAAACATTGTTCAGTTGAATTCCCATATCCTAATCCTACTAGTTCCCTTGGCTGTCTCACTTTCTATTATGAACCAAGGTCTGCACATCAGATGAAATGCTGCTATTGTAAAAATGGATCCTTTCTTTAGAATTTACTTTCAGTGGTCTTCTGCCATACAGGCTGTTTTCATTGTCCACAACCAAAGGCCCTTTAAGGAAATCTGATTTTAATATTTATTTAATATGTATTAATATTAATTATATTAATATTAATATTATCAAGAATATAAGATTTAATAGTAATACTATAATATCCATTGTAATTAGTTTAATTAATATTAAGTAACATTAATATTAATTAATTAAATATTTATTTAATATGTACTACACATGCCTGTAATATACTTTAGCTAGAGTGGTTTGTTGTGTTTTTGTGGTAATTGTGTGTAATTAAAAATGTGATGCAATTTACCTCTAAATGTCTCTAGAGCTGCACATATGGGGCAAAGTGTGGCTTTGTGAATACACAGGGGAACGAGAAGAAAAGAGGAAGGCCCAGAGAATTACATTCTTTTTTCCTTACATATGTTTTGGGACCAGTTTTGGGAGGCAGGAAATGGATGTTGTTAACACTACATTAATACCAACTTGGTGTTCAATTCTGAGTATTCAGATATCATAGGGCTGGCTAAGGAGTCATACATGTCTGGTTTAGTATTTGCTTTTCCCTTTTTAGAGCCTTTACAGTTTGTATCTTCAAGTTTTACTCCACAATCTAGGGAAAAAATATGAGTGGTTTTGGTTTTTTTTTAAGTAAAGCCCAAACTTTTATTAAATGATATGACTCCAGGATCTAGGACTTGAAGAAAAATACCAAACAAGCTAAGACTTAAAGGAGTCCAGGAAAATGTAAGTTAAAGAATTACTGTAACCTAGCCAACTGACCTGCCTTTCTGGAAGGAAAATGCACATCTCGAAAAATGTAGATAACGTCATACTGTGGAGTATACTTCCTTGAAGCATTGCAAGGTTTGACTCCTGCTCTATTACATCCCTCTCTTCCTGCTCCTCTGAAATACCTATCCTGTATTTGCTCCTTTGTGCTCAATTTACCGTATCCTTGATTGATTACAGACCTCTCCTCTTGGGTAGGAGGAAACCATTCTTGCATCCACCTTGGAGAGAACTTGCATTCCTTGACTCAACCACGACAGATGTAATAGATCCTTTTAAACTGAAGTTACATGTATGCATTTCTTTGAAATGCAGTCTCTAAGCTCCATTCCTTTGTTTCGAATGCAAAGAAATAATATTATTTCATTATAAGATAGGGCAGATATCAGCCTCTGACCTTGCCTGACTCTCTCCTTTGTCTATAGAGAAAGGCTTCAATAACTAATCTTTTCTTGTAGATTGATAATGTTACATGAAATTAATCTCGATTTTGATATCATATTTTGAATACCCATAAATCAAAATAGTAAAATTAAATTCCTTTTTCATTTTTGCTCCTTAAATATTTTCCATCTTTTCTGCCCTAAAGGAACAGCTGCTTCTCCAGGTAGCGAAATTTCTGTTCCTTATAAAAGCTACACATTTATCTGACATCATTATTCAGGTGTCTAAATGACCTTCATCAGAGAAGAGGAACTGAAGACATCACATTTTGGTTATTAAAGGGTTAAAAATAAGCAGAGGAGGGGAGGGGGAAAAACAAGCGAGATTTTAAGCAGGAGGATAGTACAGAATTAACACACTGCTTTTACCTTTGCATTTCATCTTTTACGTAATAATCATATAGTCACACACTGAGATAAACACACGTAGATGCCCCATTGTTGCTTAGCTTTATGGAATACTTCAGATAGTAAGGCAGGATGCTCCCATCTTATTCTGGCTGACAAGCCCCTACTCCTTGAGCCTGCAAACATGGACACTCTGCCATAGTAATTACCGTTAGCCCAGAAAAATGTCTTGATGAAAACAAATTTCATTTTGTGCTATATGCCAGCCATCTCCATCACGGACAACACAGAATATATATGTATATAGACTGGCTCTCTAAGGATCCTTTAATTTTCTTCATCTGCTTTGTTACAACTGCCACAGTTGCTTGTTCCTCGCAGAGCACCAGACATACACATGTAACATCTCCACTCACTTGCACAGGGAATCCCTCACAAAGCTGGTTTTCTATCATTTAACCACTCGGAGAAGTAACTGATAGCGATGCAGGCCTCGGCAATTATGTAACATAATGAACAGGCAGAAATAAGTGGACTGGGTGCCTTGATGCTGCAGCACTTCATTCTCACATGATTGTCTGGAAATTCTGCTGCTCTGAATCTCTGGTTTCTAGTGAATGTGCAGAAATGCAGCAGCCTCTCGCCTGGGGATGCCTTTCACAGGCATGGAACTGCATAATATGCTTTCCAGCATGTATTTGTTCCAGGCACTGCTGGCACAAAACTTTGCATTAGAAATGGCAAGGTTATTAATTGCTATCCTGATTTAAGCTTGCTCTGTCTTTTACACCTTTGCAACACCCATTTTTCGAAATATATATACGTATATATATATGTATATATATACATACACATGCCCATATATATATATGCATGCGTATATTTGTATATACATGCACACATACACCTATAAACATACAAGCATGTGATGCTCTATTTTTGGAGCAGAAATCAATACTTGCTGCCCACTGCCAAGTGGCTCCCCAGAATCCGTGGCCATGAAATTCTGCATTAACAAACACCTGTGCATGGGACATAAAGGGGAAAAAACAAAAACGTTCAAACAAAGGCATCTTTTCACTTCCCACTTGCAAAGTGCTATACAAACAGAAAATTGGAAGAGATCAAAATCTACATTCTTAGAGCTTCTTAAGTTATGTATCATAAACTGTATTTCATTATGCATTTTTCAAAAGGCTCCGCCTACTCTTTGAGACCAGAAATCTTTTAATAGCATGAAGTTAGTCAATCTTTCTTTCATTAATATTCATATATATGCCCTAGTTCTTACATTTAAATCCACTGATGGAGATTCACTGCTGCTGCAGCCCAACACTGTGCAGGACTGGGACCCTTTGGTGCTGGCAGCCCTTGTGGAGCACTGAACTACATGGTGGGCAAACAGCATGCCACTTCACCTGCTTTCTGCTCCCTTGGCCCTTCTACTAATTCCTTGGACACCTTCAATGCAGTGTCAGTTGAGGAGGGTTATGTTTCCATTGCAGTGATGTGAGAGATAGGCAGAGACTTGTAATGTCCCTGTCCTCTGTGTTGCAAAAGACATTTTTAATAATCTTTGCCAAGTTATTCAATCTTTTCATCTTTTGCACTGTAAAATGTTCCCCTTTTTATGAAAGGGAAACAATAGTGCTTCTCTTCTTTCCAAGGGTTCCTTACAACCATACAGCTTCTGGTTTCCATTTAGCACTAACTTGATCCCTTTATGCAGCACCACATTGTGATGTGTAAACTTAGCCTGGAACAGAATCTGAAGGGAGAAGAGACCATTATCATCATCTAGGATTTTTCTCAGGGATTCTTGCATGCGGCTCCACGGTTTCAGTTGCCAAGGAAACAATTATCAATCTTTTTCATCCTTCCCCATCCTTATCCCGGCTCTCCATTTTGCTGTTTCTTGCTACAAGAAAAAAAAAAAAATCTTGTCAAATGCCCTTGTCCCTGTCTCTTGCATGCTCACCTCTACCCCAAAGAAAGAACAGCAAAGGGTGGCAAGGATCCTTGGCTGGGTGCTCAGTCTGAAGCTTACCTCTTATCCTTGGATTTTGTGCTGCAGGTGGACAGCCTTTTGAAAATGATCCTCTCAGCTGCAGCTACTTTATCAAATGCTCTATTGTTTGACTAACACAAGACATGCTATTTCTTAAATCACCCAGCAGATACAGCAGATGCCATTTGATACAGTTTTGGTACCTTTCCTTTCACCACAGCCTTAGCTTCATGACAGCCTCATGCAGAAATGCTTTGGAAAAAAACACACATTATTACAAAATGCAGCTGAAGAGCAAAAGCAAAATGAAGATGCAAAGAGATGGGAAACTGTGTAGGAGGAAGATAGAAGGCAAAACCTCTGCATTAACTAGTGAATAAATTATCAGAACCAGAGATAAAATTTTGGAGTTTCAGGAGGCTAAACCTGGGTACCTTCAGGCAAGTTACAGAAGATCTGCATGGTACCCTAAGGTCTAATGAGTCCCACCTGTATAGTTCGTAGCTTCTGACAGTTGCACCGATTTTATGCCCTTAAATACAATGTACCAATGTAATTTGAAATGCATTTGATAGAATTGTATCAGTGCGATCAGTTCCTCAGTGTGCATAGGCAACTGCAGGAAGGGAAAGGGAAGTGACATACTGACAAGCAGTTTATGGAGAAGAGGGCTGCCATTTGGCATGTTTTGATAATTCACCACTTAGAGTAATCATCATGTTTTGTAAGTAGCCTACCAACAGCTCACATAAAGGAAAGCACACTTAACACTGCAAACCTTTGGAATATCAGACGACCAAGAAAAAGTCAGGTATGTAGAAACTGAAGCACTCCTCAGAGTAGGCTTTTAGGGAGTGAGAAAGGTAGATCACTTTACTAAGAAAATTGCTGCATCTGGTCAGGGAGTGATGCTTCAGCCCTTCATATTTCTGACACTCATTTTTGGAGCTCGCTGAGGTGGGGTTTTTTTAAAGTCCCTCTGTGCATGAGACATAACAGGATGGTTCTGAGGATTGCCAAACCATGCACGTGTACACAGAAGGNTTAAGCGTAGGCAGGTGGAGGACTCATCCCCACCTGGCACCTCATGTCACACAGGGCCCTGCTCTGACTTCTACAGTGGCTGTCCCCATCCCACAGCCCCCATCGAGCCACAGAAACCGCGCGTCCTCCTCGTGGGGCCGGCCCAGTCCCGCTCCAGAGGGAGAGCTGGCACCGCCCCTCGGCAAAGCAGAGTCACTGCGCATGCCCCAGCCAGGGAACCTCGCAAATGCCTGAAAACAGACTGCAGGAAATTTATATCTCAAATCGCCGGGGTTGCAATGGCGAGGTCGCGATGCACCGGGGACGTACTGTACTACAGTGGAAACACTCAGTGCATGTCCAGTAGGTCTGGCACCAGAGCCATTGTGCCTCTGCTGGGACCTCCATGGGCCAATGTCTCAGGACAGGCCTGTGCCATTGCTCACTATAAGCCTGGGAAATCTGGATATTTTTGCCATTTGGGTCCACTTCTTTAAGGTATTGCAGCTAAATGTAGTTCAGAAAGGTGTACCACACCAAAATCCCTGATTTTTTTTTTTTCTGAAGAAATCATGTGCTGCTGGTTTAGGGTGGTTGCAACAGAAGTAGTAAGATAAATCTTTGCGTGAAAAAAGGTGGAGAAGACAAGTTATTTTTATGAATATCAGCAATATCTCAGTTTTCCTGTTGGCTATTTTCCGGTCAGGCTATACCAAAGAATGTTAGAAGGGAGCAAATAGGAAGAAAACAGTGACAACGTAGCAATTCTGTTTCAAATATCACAGGGCTGTTAGAGTGGTAAACTGGGGAATAACTACCCACATACCTTCAGGCAGGCGAGTGTTAATTTCTCCTAAGTCCAGGGAGAATAAAGAAGACTGCTGAAAACCACAGCTAAACAAACAGGAATGGATGAACTGCAGTGTTGAGATGAGTCAGAAAAAGCTAACCTTTAAGAGAGAGTTAGGTTTGGCACTTGACCTTGAACAGGTGTGTTTATGCTCTGTGGAAGCTGTTGAAACAAGCGTGTTTTCTGGTACGACTTATGTACAAATGCTCTCCCCTTGTTTCATCTCATGTTTCATCTGATTTCTCTTGGCTGAAACACCTTTTCTATAAAAAGAAGATGTTCTTGAGCCCCCTGGATGAGCTGCTGGCCTGAAGTGCATTGGGTCAGTGCAATACAGTGCAGGGCAGGCGCTGCTGGCTTCTCTATTCACATGTAGAGTGCTGGATTCAACTACCCTGGAGAAAACTATGTGGAGGGGAAAAAGCCATGAGATGACTTAGTGGTCCAGCTGACTCACAAGCTTGTGCTTCCTCCCCTCAGCAGTGTTACACAAGTGCGAGAACTCATTATTCTCATATACAAACAGCAACGCCACAACAATAAAACAAAGAAAAAACCCAAACAAAACAACAAACAAACAAAACCAAACAAAATCACCCCAAACCAAATCTAAAACAAAACAAAAAATAAAAGGAAAAAAAACCAAGGAAAAACCCCCAACAAACAGGTGAACTCGAGAAGAGCACTGCCACTTGACCCCACTGTTCCACCCACTGGGGTGTGCTGCACAGTTCCCAGGCAACCGCTCTCCTGCTGCTACCTGCTCCTGCCAGGCTGATGGCAGAGAAGATGGTATCAGTTTGCAAAAAGAGAGTGATCCCACTGCACAGAGAAACAGTACAACGTTCCTTTATGGCAGGCCTGACCATATAAATTGACCAAATAGTGCCAGGAGGCAGAAGCTGAAGGCTCTCTTCTGCTGTGCATGTGGGCTTTGAGCTGCTCAACTGCTGTTCACACTATAGGACACCTCGGCAATGGGATGTAGGCAGCAGTGTCCTCCCTCCACAGCCCTGGCTGGAGATGTACTGGGGAGGGAAAGGCTCTCTGTTGCTTAGGAAGCTTAAGAGGGAGTCAGGGAGGATCCTGATCATGGAGGTTTGATGTCCTGGATCCAAGACAGACCCTTTATGTACTCAGGATAAAAATTAGCTCATTTTACTCAATCCCCTCTAAGATCTTGAATTTTCAGACTCACCAGGACCACCCACTATGCCAAAACTTTCCCATCTACTCCCACTCACATCTTCCAGCTTCCCAATACTAAGTAGCCCTTTGCTGTCAGACCATGCCTGATCACCCTGCATGACTGCATCTCTCTTTTCTGTCCTACTATCCACTGCCAAACCCTGCTGTGAGCAAGAATGATTTCATGTTCATTTAAATCATAGATTATATTTTCACATTAATGGATTAAACCACTTCCAGCATTGTCATAATCTGCTTGAACCTCTCCTGGACTTCCCACTGGCTTGTTGAGGTTTGTCATTTGGCCTCCTCTTGATGCTGTTCATGCAAGGTGTATTGATATTGCAGAGCGTTCATTTTTGAACTCAAAGTGCAGTGCACTACTGAATCATATGCCCAGCACAGTTTCACACACATTATTACTATGCAGTTACCTTTGTCGACCAAATATATAGAAAAGTTTGCTTATAGTTACCATGAAACTGTGTCAGTGGCATTAATCATATCCTTTCACTTTGTTCTTTCTTGACTGACTTCCATACACACCTTCCTTTATTTTCCCAGGAACTGAGGTAAGCCTAGCCAGTCTTCAATTACTGGAATCATTCCCTTGAGCAAAATTAATACTAGTCCTTTTGCTCTGTTCTTTGCCTTTAATGTGCCCTAACCCCATCTTTCTCTGCCCTCCTTCACAGAGTGTGATGTCCTTTTTTACTCCTGGAGAGGCCTAGGGGAAGGGGTTAAGGCCTCTTCCTCTCCCTTGCAGAGCACTGCAGAACTATTGCATGTATGAAATTCCAGGTTTTGGAAGGGCGAAGGGGAATGGGCAAGAGGGCTGGAGGGATCTTCATGCTCACAGCACCACCTCAGCACCCCACAGTGTGTTGGTCTGTTCCACAGAGACACCCTCAATCACAAGAGGGACCAAAGTGCCTGAGAAGAAGGATGAATGAGCAGGGCAGAGCTGGAGTGTTCTCCTGCCCCTCTCTTAACCTTTGTCCAAAATTTGTAACAATACTGCCATAATCAACGATAGTGTAATATCATCCTTCTGGTTGTTATCAGCAGAGAGGTTCAAATGATATCATTCCTCCTTACCTGCATTCCTATTCCTCCAGTCTGCTGGAGTCTTTTCATTAGCATGAGATAAGAGTTTATGATTGCATTTCCCTGCAGGTGTAAAAGATGTTTGCACTCCTTCTCTTCATTTTTGGCATGCTCATCATGATCACAAGGTCTTCTCTGCAGGAGAGCAGTAGCAGTTGCGCTTGCATCTCCAGAGGAGTTACAGGGTTTCTTCCCACTCCCCAGGCCCCTTTCATGCAGCATGCAGTTGCAGAGCCCTTGGTGTGGCTCATTCCCACCAAGCCAGATTCTCTAATTGCAGGATTCACAAGAGAATTAAAATAGATTTTTCCTACAAGTCCTTAAAGAAATCAGTGCTTAGTCACCAGGAAACAAGCTCAAGATCATATAGCTGTCCTGCTGGGGTAACCTGTCACATAAGCCTGTGTAAAGGGGGTATTTTGTACACAGGCTGTTCTTTTTGTGCTGGAAAAGCCAGGCCACAGAGAGCACGGGAGAAACACACTTTGCGTGGCATAGAGGGTAGCTACAGCAGAGTCAGTTTCAGATGATGATTAGTGTATTCAGCAGTGTACTTCAAGTGCCATTTGCTGAGAAAACCTATTAATAAATGGAGACAAAGGCCATAATAGACTAAAGAGCAACTGCTTCACAGTTCAGAGAATAAATACAGTGCCCTGGGCAAGGAAGCAAGATGGCTCAGTAACAGTGAGCTCGGCGCTGACCAATTCAGACCATTGATAACTGCATATCACAAAGAGAAAAATCAGAATGATGGGAGAGAATAAAGAAAAGAAAGAAAAGTGAGAGAGGGCAGCCACAGAAAGCTGAGCTTTATAGTAAGTGTGTGCATTGCCCTCCGACCCTGTCTGCCTACAGTTAGAGAGCAAGGAGGCATACACCTTATTAAAAATCCCTTACAAACCCCAGATCCTTTCTCTGTAACCTTCACTTGTAGTGAAGTAAGGTCAGATGTGGTTCTGAAAAAGTTTCTAAAATTTTTCATTAAACATAAGAAGAAATAAAACATGAAAGGAACACAAGCATTGTGTGGGAAGACAGATTAGAGTCATCAGAACTGTTTCTAGTGTAAACTGCAGGTGGTTTACTTCTCAAAGAGTGCTTATCAGTTATGCTTTTTCTGCAAAGCAGATCATTGGCTTCTCAAGTGCTTGCACATAGCTCAAGACTTGAAGCATTTCTTGTTGAAAGCCCTGTCTTCTTTGAAAATTCTGCAAGTGGTAATGAGAAAGAACCAAACCAGACACCTTTCTCCACTCTTTTTTCTTTTTTTTTTTTTCATGGGGCTGATGCTGTCTTCACAGTTGAGGTGAAATATACTGGGAGGAGGGAGGTATGAAAAAAACCTCTAAAAGACCCAAACAGTTCCTTACCTTCCTCAGAAATTGTATTCTTCATTACTGTAGCCAGGAGCCTCTGGAAAGCAATGGAATTTAAGAAACCAAGGAGTCCCATTTCTAGTCAAAGGAAGGGCAACTGAAACAGATGAATGGGACTTCATGACCTTTTGCCTTCCAGATTTTGCATTTAGGTAGTTCCAGCATTTTGCTGGAAATCTCACAGTCAGTGGTTCGAGCACTAGATGTGTCAGAGCTGTTAATATTTGATATCTAACTGAGATATTATAATATCCTCTGTGCAGGCACGGCACTCTTCCCTGTGATCAAAAGCAAGCCCCATGATCACAAGTATGTGTTTGAGGATCTTTGACTCCTTCTAGAGAAAAGCACCAGTGATATCCTTACTTAACTGCTGAATGAATATTCAGTTCATTTTTGCTTTACCTCTAGTACCAAGTACTTTTTTGACTGGGATCTGTGAGTATTTTTTTTTGTAATTGTCTGTATCTTCTCTGAATTCTTCTGCTACTTCTCTTTTAGGGCACCTGAATTATAATGCCTCTCACAACATTTCCCAGCTCTACCAGGTTTGGCAGGGATGGCCTTGATTTGCTTCACAGCAGCCCATATAGTCCAGTGTTTTGGATTTGTGTGAAAAACAGTGCTGATAACAGAGAAGTGTTTTAGATATTGCTGGGCAGTGCTTTCACAGGTTCACTGTTTCTCCCTCTGCATCCCAAGAGAATAGGCCGGGGGGGAGGGGAGGCAAGAGGGTGGGACGGGACAGCTGCCCCTGGCTGACCCCAAAGGATATTCCGTAACATATAATGTCATATTTGGCAATAAAAACTATGGGGAAGGGGGAATTCCAGGGGTAGTTGCTCAGGGACTAGCTGAGATTTGCTCTGCTTTTGGGACGTGGTGAGTGACCTCACATTGCCTGTGGGTTTTCTTCTTTGCTGCCTAAATCTCAGCCCCGCTTTCTTTCACCCCTATGTTGTTGAATATTTTGACCGTGCTCAGCACTTTAAACTCTCGTCTAGCACCCACCTGCTTTGTTCCATACGGACGTCCAGCAGCTCGTGCAGCGCACTGGCCAAGACTTAACTTTACGGTGTCACCTAATTGCAGCCAAATACAGCGGGAATAAGGCAGCGTTTTAAAATCCCTTCTTGGTACCAGCAACGTGTACTTTACACTCACGTGTGGGAGCCGAGCCGGGCAGAGCCGAGCCGAGCCGGGCAGAGCCAAGCCGGGCTGGGCTGAGATGAGCCGGGCCGGGCTGGGCTGAGATGAGCCGGGCCGGGCTGGGCCGAGATGANGGGCCGGGCCGGAGCGGAGCCGAGCCGAGCCGAGCCGTGCCAGGCCCAGCGGAGCCGAGCGGCGGGAAGCTGCGGGCGCCCTCTGGCGGCAGGCGGGGCTCCTCGCCTCCCGGGCCCGGAGCCCTCACGGAGTTTCCAGTGCCACAGCTCGTACGAAAACACTTTCTTCCTGCACCCCATGGACTGCCCTGTGCACACACCACTTTGGAGACCGCTGCTCCACAGGATGAATGGAAAAGCGTGACGGCAGAAGAACCTGATTTTTCCAGTCCTGTGCACAGACCCTGAGCACACCCCGCCTCCGCATCCCAGTCTCCTGGGCTTTGGTTAGAGCAGTAGAAACTCACAGCTTCTGAAATCCCGTCTTCCACATCGATTTTCTATTCCTCTTCGACCCGCTGCCTGCATCCCCTTCAGCTGTATTTAATTTCTCCTTGTATCTGGTTTCAAAGCGTTTCATCACCTTTATTCACCTTTCCCACTAAAACCAGACGCCAGAATCACACAGAATCAATTAGGTTGGAAAAGACCTCTGACATCGAGTTCAATCTGTGACCAAACACCACCACGCCAACTAGACTATGGTTCCCAGGGCATGTGCAGGCTTTCCTTAACACTTCCAGAGATGCTGACCTCACCACCTCCCCTGGGCAGCCTGTTCCAATGTCTCATCAGCCTTTCTGTGAAGCAATTCCTCCTAGTGTCCCACCTAAACCTCCCCTAGTGCAGCTTGAGACTATGTCCTCTTGTCCTGTCACTGGTTGCCTGAGAGAAGACGCCGGCCCCCACCCGACTGCAACCTCTTTTCAGGCAGCTGTGAGAGCTGAGGTCTCCCCTGAGCCTCCTCTTCTCCAGGCTAAACAATCCCTGCTCCTACAGCCACTCCTCATAATTTTGTCATGAGGGGCTGTTGTATCCAGGCCTTGCCTCCTTGCAAACACTGTCGTTCCTGGTGTTATTTTAAAAACAGTCTAATGGGATTTGCTTTTTCTGTCACCCTCTGCTACCCACCACTGCAAGTCACAGCTCCCTCCCTGTGCCCCCAGGGTCAACATCACATTGAGAGAAAGTGGAGGAGAGGAAGAGCTGAGGAAATGGGATCATCCAGGACAGGAGTAATTAAAAAAAGAAAAGGGAGTATTTTGAACTTGGAAAAGCAGGGATAAGGAGGGAGACGTGACTGGCACGCTGAAACAGAGGAAAGCAGACTTTTGACATCTGTATCTCCATGTCACAAAGAACAGGGTACAGGACAGACACTCTGGCACATGCAGGCAAAGTATCCTTCATCAATGATATAACCTTCCTCAATGCCTCCCATGGTCTCCTTCTAGACCTGCTTTTGTTGTTCATATCACTCCCATTCTGTAAACTCCTGGGAAGGCCTGTTGCTGCGTGAAGGAGAGAGAGAGATGAAGGATATTTGAGTGTGGAAGTAACACTCTCAAGAGAGCTCAAGGGAGCTTTTCTTGAGCAGCCCAACAGCACCATGATAGAGCTATGACCCAAACCCTGGTTTGTGGAGGTGGAATTCATTAGCAGTCTCACTCTTTATGAGTGCATGAATTTTCCTCTGTGGTTTTTAGACTGTTGCTGAGTATCTAGAAGGGATGTGAATTTTTGACACAGGGTCCAGTCACAGTACTATGAATGACAGTATGCCCTTTTTAATCATACTTCTGCCCTTATTATCCCCCTTACCTCCCCCAACATTAATACAAGTTTTAATTTATTTTTTTACAAGCTTGGAATAAAAAAAGGGAATAAAGTGACTTTTTTGTATTTAATAAGTTCACATACCTGAGGCAGTATGCTGTCCAAGTACAAATGGGAAGGGTTCCAGATCCCTCCTGGACTTGTGGCCTCCTGCACACCAAAATGACGTGTCTGGATATGTCCAGAAAAGCCTGTGTACAAACACAGCCTGGAGTTAAGTGTACTTAAGCTACATGGTGTGCCTTTCCATTGAAGCTTCCTCCAGCACTGACACAGGGGTGACAAGTCCCCATGGAGACAGAGTGCTGCTCCCTGGCTCTTGCTGAGTTCCCAGGGTTGGCAGTGCTGCCTGGAGAAGCCTGCTCCTGTCCCAGCCTGCTGCTTTGGCAAATGGGTTTTAGAGTGGCCCAGAATCCGCCCATTGAACTCCTCCTGCATCTGCTTCCCCTGTGAGCAAAAGCCCCGAACAGCAGAGACTCTGATATACAGTGCAGTGTGGGGGTCTTCAAACAACAGCCTTTATTGCTCATTATTTGCACAGCCATTATGCAGGAGAAAACATACAGACAAAGCACATTGCTGGAAATGCTGATACAGGCGCGATTGCCCTGACCTGACCAGCACAGTGAGAAGACACAAGAATGTAGGAGATGCAAATCCAAAGAACACGTGCACAGGTGACTAAAAGACAACAGCCTGTGTGTCACAGAGCGGGACCATTCCCCTCCCTCTTCCAGACATCCGTTTCCAGTTCAGTTTGATATAAATGGCAACTAGGATGGCAGAGCTGCATTGGAAGTCAGACAGACCTCATATGCATAAATATGAATTTAGGTGACAAATGTTGGATTCCAAAGAATTAAAATGTAGCCACCACAATGGAAAGCACAAGCAGCAGATGCCAGAACAGCTGCACTGCTATGCATAGGCCATCTTGGTACATCCCCCTGTATTCACAATTTTAAGAGCCATACTCACCTACAATAAACCAGTTTGACTGTGGCAAACACTCCGAAAGCGTCCATAGAGACTCCTTGCAGCCCAGAAAGAACTAGACTGGTTCAAGTTTGATGGTGGTAATTTGTTCCACTGCTCAGGATTGTCCTATTCACTGCATCTTTAGTGAGTTTGAGAAGACTCTTCTCAGCCTCTTATATGGTGGCCAAACCTCTCACTCTTTCCTTTCACAAAGCAGTGAAGGCTACATTAGAAACAGCCCTGCTTAAACGGAGAAACTATTTTCCCTTTCCAGGAAAAAATGGTCAGCAAGTACATTCTCCAACTAACAATGCATTTTTAATATGTTGTTGTCTTGGGTGACAGAGTGACAAATAATTTTTACAATTTTATAGGTAAATTTTACAAAAATAAACAAAGAAGACACCACAGCACAACACACAGAGAGAAACTGCACTAGTTAATCTAGCTCTTTTAGATTTACAGCTGTTTCTGAGCTTAGATCATGGACTAATATCTCTCATATCATGACCCAGTAAACTCCTCATTTCCAGCAGAGCACTTAACTGTGCAATTACCTGTTAGCTGTTTAATAGGACACATGGTTTTAAATTAAACACTGGCTTAATTGGTTTGCTGGCAAGGCACAGGCATTACGGCTTTAATTGCTTTTGCTGAGTTGGGGTCTCAGTCAGTTTAAGGCAGCTGGGAGAAAGGGCCCATGACCTCCTGTTACCAAAAGTTTAATGTCCAGTTAGAAATTCATTGCAACAGTTTCTGCAATGCTGCCTGCTTATTCCAGGGAGTCTTGAGACAGAAGGCTAAAAAACCAAGTTGCCAGTACTCACTGATAAAACCAGCTTCTACGTTACCTGAAGGTTTATGTCGTAATGTGATCCCATCGCCTGGCAGTGCTGTGCAGGGCCATCCGGCAGTTTATCACACGTTTGCAGAAGCCATTTGCCAGACACCAAACACAAAGTGCAGCCCTGCACTTTGGGCAGCCCAGTACAGCTCTTTGAACGTCTCTCTGGCCATCCCCAGAAAGGAAGATGAACTAACAAGCTGAATCCTGAAGGCTGGAAAGCTGGTAGCTTGCACGAGACACTGTGTCAGGAAATGTCAGCAACAAACCCAGGCCAGTCTTCCTCTCCCTCTGTTAAGAGGAACTGATGAAGAGCCATTGGCTCCCCCAGGGTGACACAATGGTATAATAGGGGAGTTCACTGCATTGCCTTCAGTTGCCTCCCGAGTGTATCTCATGGTGAAAATCGGGCATAGCCCAAAAGGCAGGCATGGCAATTGCCGATGGGTGGCGGTTTCAGCATCTCAATGTCTACTTAACCCTTTCAAAGATCAGCTGGGACTCAGCAAAGAAAGGACAGGGAGCAAATGAAGTGAGGGCTCAGGCTAAAAGAAAAACTAGACCTGTATTTGCAGCCAATGCCCACACTCCAGTCACCATCCCGGGATGTAGCAGGGAGCTCTCGACAGGGCAGCTCTGCGCAGCTTTCTGTGCTTCAGTGAAGCATCTGAATGCAGATGCTCTTCTGCCCTGGGAAAAAAATAAATCTCACAAATCTAAACATGTCACCTCAAAGGGAGAACTATTTATTATTAATGATACTGTTAGTGCTGTTTTTCCAATAGTCTGAGGAGATTAAATAACAGGATCGGAAAACTAACCAAACATTCAGACCAAACCAGAGAGAACACATACGGACACGTAAAGTTTGCAGTGACTTAAAACAGTTTAATGTAATTTCAAGACAAAGTGTGATTACATTTCTACACATATACAATATGCATATGTGAGTTGACAAATTCTGATTAATAACTCGTTTCACCTCAGAGACCGAAAAAATGATCAAAAAGAAACCGTGAATAACAAGCTATAACATAGTTCACCACAACGGGACCTCCTTTCTCACCCTACAGTTAGTAATATTACAATTAAAATAACTATATTCTTCTATAATGTATTTTCTGTTAAAATCATCTCATAAATTTACAATGCTATTATTAGTTTCCAAGACTAATATAAATTCACTCCATTTTTCTACAACGAAAATGATTATTAATTAGAAGCACACAACGTCATGATGAAAAACACAAGCATTTTTTTTTTTTTAGTAGCAAGAACTTGATTGGTTAAGAATTAGATTTCTTGTAAAACATTCTAAAGCCAAGTAAAATATCCATTCTTATAACATACCTATAATATGAGACTAAGGAATAGGTTACATATAGGTCTACAACACATCAGTTCGTTTTTGTTTTTTTTTTTAAAAGAAAGACGTATTACTAAAAGAAAAAAAAAGAAAAAGAGGAAGGAAAGAAAAAAAAGAAAACAGAAAGGGACAATTCACATAGGTAAAAAGCAGTACACAAGAAAATACTGTTGCACACAATAATTTTCACAAAGATTAACATGGATTAACACTCTTATTACAGAAACCGTACAGTGAAGGAACACAACGGCTCAGGGCTTTCATGGGGTTACTGGGCTGAGATGACACTGTAGAGAAAGAACCACTTGAGATCCAGAGCTGGGGCAGGGGCATCTTTTCTCTTTCGATCAAAACAGCATTTCACAGCTCCGCCCCCCTCCCCCCACTTCGCCTTAATTTTGGTGCAGTGTATATTAACTTCCACTTTCCATCCAGAGTATGCTGGGCTTGTGGGCAGTAGAAAGGCATAAAATGTTCCCTCCATTTCACCCCTTCCATTTTTAAAAGGATTTTACAGCTCATAAAAAAGAATGTTTCACCCGTTGGTTCAACTACCTGAAATCTAGACTTTTCACCTTCTGAGATGCCCCTCTTTCTTCTCTCTTTCTCACTCCCTCTCTTTCTCTCTCTCTCACACACACTCCTTTATTAAAGCTATTAATGACACTTCCTCTCCTTTCAGAAATTGGATTTGGTATGAAATACACAGGCTACATTCTGGTTCTGCCCAAGTCAAATCTGGTACCCAAAACGCCTTGCTTGCTTTGTTGGTGAAACATGGGATGTGGAGATCCTTTTTACACCTGAAATGGTTGTGCCCTGGAATATCTGTGGAAGTTTCATTTCAAGAATACAGACCAAAGAAACTATAAAAGAAAATTAAAAATCAAACACATGAGGGGTAACAGGGGAAAAGAAAAGCCAGAAGTGTTGTATGTAACCACGTGAGGTGGGAGCGTTGGAGAAGCACTTTTTTCCTTGTGGGGGCAGAGGTGCTATATGTAACCATCCAGATCCTACGGGATGTGCGTTGCCAGTGTTGGAAACCCCTTCTTGCTTAACAAGCTGCAAGCCAAAGTATTCAACAAGACTCTGTGGCTCCTTCATTTGAGTGTGCTGGTATTTTCCAGTCTGACTCCCTCCCAAGAGAAGAGGGGACCAGGCAAGAGCTGGGGGCAGCAAAGCCTGTTGATTGTGTGGCAGACAGTGAGAGAGGGCAGATGTTTTCCAGCTGGCCCGAGTGCTGCTAATAGTCCTGGCTGCTGATAGTCCTGGCTTGCCGTATGATACGTTATCGCTTTGGTAATGTGGACAGCAGGAATGGCAGCTCCCGGAATGGTGCTGAGGGACGGGGGAGGTGGGTTGCACTCCCTCAGCCCCACTGCTGCTGACCGTACTGAGAGCAGCACAGGTGCAAACTGCAAAGCATCCCTGGTTGCTCCTTTTCACTACCTCTGCTCTAAGCTGACACAGCCCTGTCAGGCATTGCGGAAGCACGAATGGAGCCCTCCTGCGAGTACCCGAGCTCCATGGCTGAAGCTCGGATGTACATAAACGTATTTTTAAATGCCAGTTCCTGTACGTACTTTCATGACCTCAAAGTACCATTTTGCCCAGCAGACATTTATATCATGTTCACTGTTTACCCAAGTGAAGAAAGAACACACAGAAGAAACTAGACAGGCTAAGTGAGATCAGGGAGT
The DNA here is from genome assembly GCA_013390025.1 of Pitta sordida. Lineage (NCBI taxonomy): Eukaryota > Metazoa > Chordata > Aves > Passeriformes > Pittidae > Pitta > Pitta sordida. The sequence continues at coordinate 562,517 of WEKX01026828.1, read as the reverse complement.
GGGGAATGTGATATATGAAAATGCAAAGTACAGGGTTAACAGCAGTGGGGAAACATCATTAACAGGAACTGGCACGGGCTGAGAAAACAGAGTTGACAAGGAGATGGTCAGTGAACTTTGTATATTGTTTACTGGTTTGAAAAATTTCTGTGGTGCTAAGCATCGCTTGTAAGAAAGGGGTGAACAGACGAAAGCCAAATTACAGCATTGCCTCTGAGTGGCTCACACACACGCGCACGCACACACACACACACACACAAACACACCCCTAACCCCACCCCCAAAAATAAAACAGGCATTCACTAACTCGGGAATTAATTGTTTGGCTAATGATTTATCAACAGTACAATACAATCCTTCCTTTGAATATCCTTCATTCTCCTGATGTGGGTATCTTCATCCAGATGAGGATCCTACATAGAACAGTGAATTTTGTATCGTGATCCCTGTTTCAACCCAGGGAGACCTGATAAAGCACATTATTAAAACAAGGAAACAAAAAAATAGCTTATCTGTTGAACTAAGTCTTCAAAGTGGGTGGAGTGTTTTTTCCATCAGACTATGGAATACAGTGGATTACTTCATCTCTGGACTGACTTTCCAACACTATGTTATATCTCAAAACAGAATATACATATTAAAAACACACTTGTACTTCTCCATTTTTAACGGGCGAAACTAAAAAGAGGCAGCTGTATTGAGTCTTTGAAGGTGTCACTTATAAACACAAGATTTCCCTTAAAAAGTACCAGTTTAAATGTAAACTATAAAACACTGTAATAACTATAAAATGTAGCCAGAAAACTGTTAAGTAGCCACAGTCTATTATTCAGTTCATATTGGTTTAAAATGTGACTCATTAATATCTTCTAGAAGGCCAAAGCATTTTACAGTAGCTATAAACATATATACTTACATGTGCATTGTAACATCACAATTGATTAAAATACATAAAAGAGTAATCTATTCCTTGGTTTAATTTTTTTTTTCTTTTTAAAGATTCACTTTCTTCAGAATTCACTCAAGCAACAATGACCAGAGTGGGCATTTATCGCTATTCTGCCCCTATGGAGTTCAGAGTCTTTGAGTCAAAGTTCAAGCTGGCTACATGATTTCAAAAAGGCTAAAACCAGGATGAATGCCCACATTTGAGGTAATTATTGCCATTAGGTCACAGTTTGCGTAATATAAGTGTACTTAAATCCTTCTTTTAAAAAACCAAAAGTATCCCACAGTACCAGGGGATACCCTTTGAAGCAACCAGAATCCAGAATCCTGATCAGTGGGTTTGCTTCCAAAGGAGCCGGGGGTCCCAGAGCATGAGGCACTCCTGGGACAGTCGCCGACCAGCCTAGAGCTCAGGCCAACACGCCTGCATCAAGCCTTTTTTTATTTTTAACTTTTTTTAAAAAAAGATGAAGAAAACAAAAGGAAAATCAGAGGTGCCATAAAATAGATGGGTAACGTTTCTGATCAGAATTCCAGACCAAAGCTTTTCTAGCTGTCTTTTTCCTTTCCAAACAGTTTGTAAAAAAGAAAATCAAAATACATCTGCTTAAATATTAACTCTATGCCAGCACTGCAAAAACTCCTTGGCTATGTTCTGAATGTGGGATAAGCTTTGCTTTTGCTGAGCATTGTTGCTCCATTCATTGCTTTCNGAAGTACACACAAGTATTTACAAGGTTTGTGTGAATCTGCACACAGTTCCCCTCACAGCAAAAGAGTTAAGAACAGAGATGTCACAATATTTATCAGTGCAGTAAAAAATATCATTTTTGGAAAAAAATATACCTTTAGTATTGCCTTTCTTAGATTAACTATGATAAGCAAAAGATTAAAAACAAAAAGTTTATCTTCAAACACACATGAATAGTCTGTTATAGCAGCACCGCTAAAACTGGAAGGACAAAGCTAACCCGTAAATGAGAAACAGGAGTTTCAAACCACAAATGCCGAACTCAAAGCCTCCTAGAATGCTTCCTAAGCCTTCTGAGGAACCAAGCTAATCCACCATTCAAATTTCACTCTCAACACACACAAATTCTCTAAACCCATGTCTTCCCAGTGAATGTGTTTGACACAAGCAGAGCTCAGCTCAGTTTACCTCCAGACTAGTTCTCACACCTCCACCTGCACCAGCAGCTCCTCGTGAGTGACTGCTGCCTCTGGAGTCACCCCCAGTGATTGTGTTCGTCCCAGGGGAACAAGACGTCTTCGGTGCAGAGCCCTCAGCTGGCAGGGCTCCCCTGCATGCTGCTCAGGCTTATTTCAAGGGACTGCCTCTGAAGGGGGTCTCACTGTGTGCCCAAGGTGGGTGTGAGTGTGGTGGCAACATGCACAGCTAGTGGTGTTCCCAGGAAGGACGGACCATGGGGATGGAGATGAGCCTGGAAAGCCCAGAGTCTCTCATCTAATGCAGTACTCCAGCAAGGAGACTACACACAGCCTTTGACAACAGCACTGGCACCATCTCTTCAAGGACTGCTGTAAAATGTTGTGCCCCTCTCAGCCCAGAGTGGAATTCTCACCATCACTATTGGCAGCTCTGTTGGAGTACAGCAGTGGGAGAACCTCAGCAGCATGGACTCATCTTCTGCTCCCCAAGTTTAGAGGGAGCAAAATCACTTGTAGGCACAGAAGTAAGATGGGGACTCCTGGAACTTTGGACACACGCCCTTCTCACAGAAGCACTGGCAAATGGGATCACAGCAGGGACAGCTATGTCAACAGGAAGGGGGAGAACACTCCCTTCTCACATTTTTCGCTTCTGCATTGCCTATGCCCTGCAGACCTTGCGTACGGGTATCCAGGATCTGGTCCACAAGTAGTGCCACAGTTCTCTAATGGGCTGATTGCCAAACCATAGAAGAATGCAAGTTTAAGTCCAACACCCTGGCCCAGCCATGCCTGCCCTGACCACACCATCACCGTTTGGGGTCCAATCCACAGAACTAACCCAGTATCCTAAATTCAAAGAAGGAAACATTACAGAAGCATGCAGAGCATCCAGAAGCTTATCCCCACAACACAGCTCACCATTTCCACACTGCACTGTCACCACTAAAACACTTAAATCATTGTGAACAGTAACAAGAGAAGAAAAAAGTTTTTGACATCCCCTACAGTTTAGGATAGCAGCAATATTTAGTGTGAATTTCTCTGCTCATCAAACTAGCTACTCAAAACAATGACAAACTTGAGAGAGAGAGAGAACAAGAAGAAGGGAACAGAAAGATGGAGTCCCATGGCATAACCTCATTGCCTGGTGCTCATGACTCATGGCTTCATTTAATTTCTGGAGTAGGCTGGGGTCTCTTTCTCTCTTTCTTAAAAGTAATAAAGTATCTTTGGTTAAAGAAAAAAACAGTTTTATTGCCCTTCAAATTTGCTAATGGAATTGCCTTCAAACCAAGCTAAAAGATACAATTCCTCGAAAGTATAAAAAAAAGGAAAAATGTCACAGTCAGAAGTGTCCCTTTCTTGGAATGTTTTACATATTAGAAAAAAATACCAGAGAAAGAGAGAGAGAAAGAGACTTGCCAAGGACCAATTTGCTGGGTATAAGCAGGTAAAACTCTGCTGAGGAAGATGCAATTCCATTTGCTCTCTCAAATGACTGGATTTGTCCCAATCTACAGTGAGTACTGCTTCCATTTGGATTTTCCAATCTGCTCATGTTACTAGTTTTCTCCCCTCCCTCCTGCATTCTGGCTTCACAGCAGGAAATTGAACACCCACTTCTGAGGAGATGCAATGTCTGTGCTTCCTTCTGCCTCCTGCGCGAGAAGAATGCAAGACAAGATGATGGGGCAATGGACCACTATTTCAGCGTGCCAGCCATACGCCACCTATAAAACTTCCAGTATCTAAACATTTGCCTCCCTCCTCAAGTTTCTGTGCTATTTACCCCATGCACACGAGGAACACCAACTGAACCAAACCAATTCCATTTCCTCTCCAAAGGACGCTGCAAACAAAACAAGCTGGCTGTTATGTGTGTAATAGTATCGACAGCATGCAAAGCTTTTGCTTCCTCTCCTGAAATGACTGTGTCTCCCCTGTGACTAATCACACCTTTACCCATACAATGCCCTTATACACGTGTGAGGGAGGAGGTGTTGCTCAGCTCCCTCATACCCACCAGAAAACACAACTCTCACACAGTGTTTCACCATCAAAGCAATTTGATGGCTGTGCTGCGCATCTCTTGCAATCAGCATCCCATCACCACGATCATCTGACCACCTACAGCTGGCAGACAAGCAACTCCAGGATGGACAATATGAAAAGTGGCTCCTATGACATGCACTGTGCCCCTTCTCACTGCCAGCCTGTGCCACTGTAACACTGTAACAGCTCCACTGCCAAAAGCCCCCAGAATCAGATCTGAGCCCATGTGGGAGGGCAGGTCAGATGGGCACACAGGAAAAATGCAATTAATACAAGTAAAACATTACTGTGATTGAGATTGCAACCTTCCTGGTTGCTTCGCTGGCCCTAGGCTAGAGGAGCACATAAACAAGTATTTAACTTGAAGGTCGTAAGTCTGTTCTTTATTACAGCACTCAAGTGCTTAACTCAAGTGATTAACTTTCAGTCTCTGCCGAAATCCTATAATTTTTTTATGGAGTTTAAATTCAGTCACTGCTTCCCCCCTATTCTAACAGAGCAGGTCATGCAAACAAAACTATAAATATCTAAACTGTTGCAATCAGAATAGCTTAACAAAATTCCACAACAAATAATTATGAAAGCAAGAAAAATCTACATCAGGAACAAACAAACAAACAAAAATAATCAAACCAAACATCCTGGCCCTGTGGACGCCTAACTAATCTTCAGTGAGAGTGGAAGAGCAGGCAAGCAACACTGCCTTGTTTGCAGCCATGCTTTACCCAGCTGATGCCATCCATGTGCTCCAGTGTGCTTCATCCAGTGACGGGACTGAGGGCTGCACTTGCGGCTGCTGTGGCTCCTTCAATACCCTTGTTTCTGGAGACCCATCTATCTGCTTTCTCCTTCAGGAAAACCAAATCCTTAACATCTAGCAAGGCCTTGGGTTTGTCAACCTGGCCCACTGATGGTGGCCTGGAGCACAAGTCTTAATCTTATATAAATGTCCTACCAAACTAAGTGATGGTGAGCTGGATTCTTGGGCACCAAGATCATTGCCTGCCTTTAACTCAGCTCTCCTGACAAGTCATTACATTAGCTGTTCTTGGGTTTTGGCCTCCAAATAAATGTTTCTGGACTTATTCTGAATGGAGATGTGACCTCAAGGATAACTCCTGTTCCTCAAGGCTGTACCCACTCTCAGTGAACAGCCCCACTCCCCCCCAGGTTAGTTGGCAGAGTTTTCATCCTTGGAATAATCTTGTTTCTCCTTTCTCCTGCAGTTCTCACAATCATAGCAACCCTTCCAACGCCACTGATGAAGAGAAATAAAATTAAGAATAGTAACAACAATACTAAGAGAAACCCCTCCCACAAAGTTTAAGGAATGCGTGTGCAATTAAAACCCAGAGTAAAATATAATAACAATAAAATAATAATCATAATCATAACAACCATACAATAAAATAACATTATCTTTCCTTTTCATGACATAAGCAGCATGACACTCTTGCTCCCAAACTGGTGGGAGAGGAGAGGAATGCAAGAGAGAGAGAGAGAGAGCAGAGCTTTATTTTCCCACCTCAGGGGACATGTTACCTTTTCCAGAGGAATAGGAGGTAAGGTGCATAGGCTGCTGGGAGATCGTATCCTCATCTACAGTATATTGAGCTGGAACGAAGGATAGGCAGAAGAAAACTGTGCAAGGGTAGCCCAGGAACCAGAGCTGGCAACCTGAGAGGTTATTTGGTGGTTTGCCAGAAGACAACAGCCTTGTTGAACAGCCTATGCATAGCGGGGTCCCTTCTTCTTCCAGGCCAGCCAAGCACTTACTGCAATACAATATATTTGTGCTTGTTTTTCTGTCAGCTTTTCCAACCCAAGAGAGCCGCCTTCTTCACTTCCACTCAGGGAACACATCCCTCGCCACCCTGCCAACGAACCTGCTATTTTCCAGCATCCTGTAAAATACCTGACTACCTCATGCTCTTACAGGGAAATGTAGAATGGAACCAAGCAGCCGCAGAGATTTCAGCTTTCATGGAAACGTCCTACCAAACTCTCTCTTTCCTCCTCAGGACCTGGGTACTCTAGAGACATTTCCAAGTACTGATGCACCAGTGCAACTGATGCTACCAGGGAAACTCCCCTCTGAACCAAACCAACTACAGGAAAGGCTCTCTGCAGAAACTGTTGGAAAACAAGATGGCCGCGAAGCATTCCTTGGTGTGGCGGACCTCAGGACCACCATGTGCTCCAGTTCCAGGGTCACTGCCACTGCAGGCAGTATTTCAGGGTGTAGGTGAAAAGAGAGGAGGGGAGGCACACAGTGTCACAGCTACGTTAGAGTGGGTAAGGCTCGATGTATTAAAATACTCTTTTCACTAAAGAAACCTGAGATTGACTCTCTCAACTGGATTTTCTCATGCTTGCTTTGGGACTCCAGCTCTTTCTTGACCCCTTCTCATCAACAGACACAGTGAGAGTTGTTGGCAACAACTAGTGTTTCCCCCTTTCAAGGGCTAAATTTTTGTTCCTATTTCAACACACAACTAGAACAGCCTGATGAGGAGGGTGGATGCTATCCTCCCACTCCATCAAGAACATCAGCAAACAGCAGAATGAGATTTCAGTTTCCAGGGAGGGAATCTGCTATTTCAACAGGACAGAAACAGACCAGTCCAGGAATGAATCCCCAGATCCTCTGGGAGTCACCCTGGGTCTCACACCTGACCCAGTCACTTCCAGCCCATCCAGTGCTCGACAAAACACCCAGTTATATGCACTTGTGACCCCAATGAGCCTCTCCAACACCTTGCCAAGTGAGTTAAGATTTACGATGTGGGAAAAAATCCCAACCCAACACCACCAGCAGAAGGAGAAAATCAGCAATAACAACCAACCCACTCCCCCCCCCAAAAAAAAAACCCAAAAAAGAGCTGAGAGTAAATTCCGACTAGCCTCAGTCAGTTTCTAGGAGTACCAGTGGAAGTAAACCCTTAAACCGCGTCTGTAGTTCGGTAAGGCACTACGAGGGAATGATGTAAAACTAAGACTGTGACAGTTGTAATGGCTGTGCCGAGGAACACACCACAGAGAGAAGACTCAATCTGCACACACACGCACGCACGCACACACACACACACACACACACATACACACTTGGACAATCACATTTGTTACATGCCTATGTTATATCACTTTTCTTTGTGCAATCACATTGAGGAATAGTCTATTGGTATCGTTGAAATTCAACACAAAAGAGTAAAAAGGGATATGACCTGTATAGTGCTACATTCTACCGGGGCTGGGGGCAGAGGGCTGGGGGCAGCTAAAATGTCTCCTCCTACACTAAAATGGCTAGGGATTAAAAAGGAACATTTCCAAAAAAATAAAATAAAATGCAACTGAAATCCAACATACATTATTAGAGATCTTGTTTAGGAACAGCATTTCTCAGGGATTTATCCAGTGTGATCAAAAAAAGGGAGAAACAGCCCCATTGCTTCTGCTCTCAACCAGTGCTGCTTGGCCTGTTTTGATCAAGTGTGTTTAAATGTAGCAGTGTTAGGTCCAAATTTAGAGCACTGGGACAATGTTTTATCCTCTCCCTCAGCCTCCCTTATCCACATTCTTTTTTCATTAAAAGTCCCCCCAAACCTATGTATACTTTGGGATACGAAAACCACCGCAAAAATGGGGTAAAACCCCCTTTGAAAAGCTGGATAAATCCCTAATCCATATACCTATAGGATTAAAAACCTAATGGATTTCATTTTAGGTGTTTTGGACAGATTTCTAAATGTAGCTCATTATTGGATGAAAATAACCTTTAAAAGTCTGTTGGTGAAGTTCTTCAAAAGACAGGACCCGCTGGACGGTCCTTCTGCTTCTCTCTTTCTCTCTAGTTTGGTGCAGAATGTGGTTGGGTTTTTGCGGTTTTTAAAAATTTTTTTTCTGTTCTTTTTTTCCATTTTCTTTTTTTTTTAAATAAAAATTGTAGAATTGGTTCTCCCCCTTCTTTCCTCTTTTTCTTTTCTTCCTTAAAGTCTCCTTCGTTCAAGTTTCACACGAGCCTCCCATTGCATTGTTAGTTTGTCATGTTCTTCAATACAAAAGTGGCTGCCTCACTCCCCCTGGGATGGGTGCGTCTCTCGCTCTCTATTCCAGTGTTTTAGATGTAAGGGTACTGGTTGACCTTGGTGGGGCTCAGTGGGTATCCAGTGTAGACTGTGGAGGCTGGAGAAGCACTGATATAGGTCTGGTGGGCAAACTGAGCCTGGTACTGGCTTGGGTGGATGGTGGGTGAGGGCAGAACCCGCGGGCCCATGCTGACAGGGACCTGGTGGACGATGCTGGCGGGGTAGGTGGTGTGCTGCACAGCATGTCGCGCAGACCCTTGGGAGGCCACCAGGTGTGCGACGGTGCCCGTGGAGCCCAGGGCGGCAGGGGCAGTGTATGTGTAGAGGTGGGGTTGGGTGGGCAGGTGAGCAGCGGCAGCCGCGGCCAAGTGAGGATGAACTGTACCATGGCTGGGACTATTGTGCGGGAAAGAGTACGGGGCCTGAGCTATCGTTGGAGTGATGTAGGCTTGCTGTCTCCGGTGACTCCCTGTGCGATCAGTCGTGATGTGCTGCTGCGCCTGGATAAAGACAGCAACAGTGATAAGCGGTTACAACACAAGAGATGGCTCTTCATCTCCTCAACAGAGCCTGGGAGCCCCCCTGCAACACAGGACAGCCTCAGAAAGTCTCTTGTGCTCCTCCTAACACCTTCAGTGTTACCGGCCTTCCCTTGAAAATGGGTGACAGCAATGGATTCTTCCCATGCCTAGGGAGACCTTGCAGTTTCATACGTTGACCAAAATGGTCCCCCAAAGGTCAACAAGTCCCTCAGTTTGAGCTACAACCTGCTGGCACAGCTACTCCAAAAACACAGCCTTGGATGCCCAGCTCCCAAGAACATCTTCCACTAGTCCAGTTGCCCACGAAACACATGGTTTTTGTTAGTGAACTCTCTGCTGACAAAATGTGCTGTGCAGATAGCTCAGGGGAATGAAATTACCTCACTATGCCTGGAACAGGCAATTTAATTTTGCTCAGTTTGGGTGTTTGCAGTTAATAATTTCCTTGGTCAGTAAAAATAACCATGTTATTTTTTAAATATAAAACCTTCGGCTTGATCAGATCCTGCATATGCCTGGTGCTGTCATGTAATCAGCTATAATAACTTTAGCATAGGTAACTTCTTGCAGTGTGATGGGACCAATGCACCTTTTTTCCCCTGAGATTTTCTAAGTTGTTTTCTTGCATTGCACAATGTAAGGAATTTCCCCAGTCACTTGTTCTCAAAGTATTAAATTACCAATACAGTAGGAGTTAGAAGGCAAGAAGGAAAATGCTCCATGCTCTTTCCTTCTACTCTTCCAAATTTTCTCATCCTCTTTTTAAGCGCTCCTTGAGCCGTCATTGTGGTCTGAAATGTGGCAGCCACACTCCTCCCCAGCTCTTGGTAAACAGCACTTCCTTCATCTTCATGCACTTTTACTTCAAGTTTTTTCAGATTTTTAAATTTCATCTGCATTTTGAGAAAGAGGGGGCATTCTTCTCCACCAAATTATTTTTCTTTTTAAAAACCAGTTCTGTTTATGCAAACCAGCACTGTCCTCTGTTGTCTCCAGACTGTCTCCTCATGAAACACTGATAACTGTGCCCTAACTTCCCTACTCTTGTTACCTCACCTCGGGAAAGAGAGAGGCCCCTGATACAGCATGTGAAAAGGGCATTATTTACTGAAGCTTCCAGGGAGCTCCCTCAGAGTTCCGATCACAGACTACGAAAAATTTTGAGAACTGCATGTTGCCAAGAAACAGGATTTGTCCAGATCTCAGCACAGGTTTATCACAGGATGGATCAAAACTCCTACAACATATAGATGCACATTGAGGTCATATGTTCAATGAGGTCATGCATACACACAGGATCTGCTTTGACTTCTCCCCCAGTCTCAAAACTGGGCCAATCCACTTCACTTGGAATGTACTCTCTCCATGACTACGTATCGTTAAGCTGAATTCAGCCCTGTCTACATGCTCTTGCTTGACTCCTTTTTGGCTGAGCCACTGCATTTCCCTCTCACATTATTCCTGCTCACACTGTTAGACCATCAGACTTCAAAACACACTGTAAGAAAACCCATAGCCCACTCAGGGGTGTGATCTACACTACCTCTGCTGCCTGAGCTGGAAGATCAAGGTCTGCAGTCAACTAGAAACAAGTTGATCAAACTCAACACAGGGCCCAACTACCACTAGATTAGAATGGGACAGCCCATGCTGGAGGAGCAGTAGGTAACAGCTGGATGATGCACCACCAAAATCAGTCTCAGTTGACTTACCTGACTTAGATTAAGAGGCTGCTGCTGCTGGAAATGTGCTCCTGGTCGCTGCTGCCTATAGGCAACGGCTCCAGACGAGCTCCCTGAAGAGTGACCGCTGGTGGAGGTCACGGTGCTGGAGGACTTGGACTTGTAGGAGGATGAGTGGTGACTGGTGGTGACTGTGCCAGGAAAGGAAACATATTTGTAGCTTACATCACATTTTTTAATAGCTCACCCTACCTTTTCCTCACTGAGTTTCCTCCGGAGTGGCTTTTGGGAGGAGACATACAACCGAAGCAGGGCAAGAAAACTGTTTCTCTTAATGAACAGAATACCTCAGCAGTGCGCTGTACACGTGACCAACCTGTTATCCTAGAGGCAGACAAGCAGACCTGATACCTGGACCCAAAGCAAGCCTAGAGAAGGTTTTATATATCCTTCAGAAGTATGCAAAATTGTTCTGCAGGCAGAACTGTACAACGCAGGTACAAACCCCAAGGAGAGGAAGGAAAATATGGTGTGCACAGCATAAAAAAGCCCTGGCTTGCCTTATACCAGGGTGAGTGGGAAAGGAGGGAGAAGGAGCTAGTGGGGAGCTCACCCTTTGAGCCTTTGTGTTCACCAGCAGTGTGTCAAAAGCCAGGCCTACCAAGTAGCCCAAAGCCAACTGCTTTGGCTCAGACTTCCACCACAAACCCCTTTTCAACACATCATACTACCTAGCATTGCAGAGGTTCTGGATGAGCCAACCTCCTCAGTCCATAATGAAGATCCTGGGGAAATGGTCTTCCCAGAAATGTCAACAAGTTTGGATGACAGTTCACATGTGTTTTCAATCTCTTACCCCTTTTAAAGTATCACCTATGGAACGGCAAGGCAGCAAAGGTTCATATTTGCATTTGGGAGCCTGTCATGTCAAAAGTTGAGCTAAAGGCTGCATTCTGTTCTTGGGTTTGTACAGACTTAACTATGACCGGCACTTGCCCCTGTGACTCCTGAGTGAACCAGGGCACATCAATAATGCAATATGGCTCCCAAGAACAGATGTGCCACTTGAGAGAAAGGCAGGAGCACGGTTTCTTTGGAAAACAAAACAAACAAACAAACAAAATGAAACTGAACAATGAGATTCTTCCAGGATAAATCATTTATTTCTTACTAATTTTCTTGACGGAAGAGGTGCAATTTACCTGGTGCCAGGCTATCGCACTCTACCAACACCTCACTGGCCTGGGTTTTCAGTGGTGGCACGATGATCGTTCGGGGATTCCCACTGCAGTGAGTCTCTGGAACCCCTTTGGTGTCATAGCTGTTCCCGTTATTCTGCCCTGTGCGATGCTGCACAGCATAAGGGCTGTTGTTGCTGGAGGAATCGGAGTAGGGGGAGTCATGCACAGTGACACAGCTGATGACATTCTTCCTCTGCTTGGACAAGGTGCTGAAACAAAAGCAAAGTGGAAAGAGTAAACTGGCAAGGATCAACTCAAAAACACAAGAAGGCATTGCCTGTAGCAGACCAGCTCCATAAAGGCAAAGCACACCCTTCAGTCTTCTGCCAGAGAGAGGCTGCTTAAGCCAAATCCCAGGCTTCAAAACTTAGTTGTTACTATTCCAGGAAAGCCTTCATGGAGGTCAAGGAGTGAGTAAGACATTGTGGATAGATCTCATATTCACACTGCTTAGAATAGCACGAAACCAGACTGCCAGATTTATTTTCAGACTACTTTTTATGTATGTGTGCAGTAGAAGCCCAGCAGTTATACTATGCTTTGTTGCAAGACTCACCACCCACACGAAAACGTGGTGGTGCCTTCCAGCAATGATTTAATAATAGCTGCTGTGACTTTTCATGCTTAAATTCCATGAATCTACAAAATACACTCCATTCTATTTACTAATATGGTACAATGGGCATATATTCTCAATTAGCAGGTGAAAATGAGGAAGGAATGACAAAAAAAAAATCAAGCAAAGTATGTAATGCTTTTGATTTTTTTTACTTTCTCTGAATAGGCACTGGGTCTTCTGACTCTAGTGTAGAATATCAAGGTCTTGCTGCAACTAATCTATCTATGACATCAAAAAAGTGATTAAAAAAGAACATCAACACTTCTAAGATTAGTGCTAGAAGTTCATTAGACTAGGCGGCATGAGTATGATTGGGATTTGCTCTGCTATTGTGTCTAATTATTCCTGATGGTTTCTCCCTCCTGTTATGAGCTTGTTTAGGGAGAAAAAGAGAGCAAGAAAGAGGAGGGAGGAAGGGGGATGGTGAAGATTTGCTTAAATGGCTCACATCCTTGACAGTGCACAGACCTTGACTACAGAAAATAGCTGTTATGTTTCACTGATTGCATTATGTTGTTATGGCAACTGAAGTTTTTAAAATGATGAAAAGAAATGGATAGCACATAAAAAGCTAAGTAATTAGGCTTAATGGTGGAAATAACCCTAACAGGAACAGAAACATCATAGAGAAAAAGGAATCTTAACTTCTTGAGTGTGCACTTTAAACAGAGAGAGATCTCTTTCCCGTAGAGTATCCTCTCCGTTCCTCACTGACTAGTCCAGTTCAGAGAACAGCTGATTAATCCAGTCTGAGTCTGTGATGGAGCTGTTTGTTCCCTAGTCTCAGCATTGCTTTTTACGCAAGGAAAAGTGGAGCAGACACTAAGAACAGTTTACTTCCAAGGACATTGTTTGCCCCATCTGTTTTTTTCTCAGCGCTAAAGGAGCTCTGCTGGATTCCCTTCGACTTGGACGTCCCAAAGTCTCTCTGTCAGCATTCACAAACTGCAACTCACCGCCTCGCTCCCAAGACTTGGGATGGAAAAACTATTACCTTTTCCTTTAAAGAATGCCTTGGGGTGATGCATTCACAAACACGTCACCATCACACAGACTATCCCTGGGCTATCATCACAGGATCCTGGTGTGCCCTGGGTAGGACACAACACCATGTTCTACTCAGAGTGAAACACGTCTCAAGAGGCCCCTGCTATGCTAAAACATTGTCACTTGAAACAGGGCAGATGATAGAGAGGGTGAGGGAGCTATTGCACAACAATCTGTAATTGGAAAGCAATCCTTCCAGGGGCAGGGATGTATCAACAAGAAAGATGTACAACAGCAAATCCTCATATTCTGGTTTTTCACAAGGAGCTGGAGAACTCTGGATTAGAAATGGAAAGAGCAACAGCATATCTCAGATGGACAACGACTCTATGTGAAGAAAAATGTAGCAGTTTGGATATGCTGCTATGGAATAAGAATATTAAGCCAATAAAAATGACTAATATTGCGTCAATATTCCCCTCTCCATCAGCAGAAATGCTCGTAATCACAGATTTTATGAGTATCCATGCTGCTTGCCCTTTGCAGCTACCCTTGGCTGGCCGTTGGGAAGACAGATATATACTTTGCCTCTGACAGTTATTACATTGTATAAAGAAAAATCAAGTCACTAAAGACTTTTCTGACAACTGATAAGCTCTAACTGTTCTTTTACAGTCCCTTCCTTACATAAGTGGCTGAGTTGCTGAACTGGAAATACCTGCTCTCAGCTGACACTTGACATGGGAAGGTTGAGCTGTAGAACTGGAAGGGTAATTTTCTGTGTAATCTGTGCTATTTTTTGTTTTAGAATGGGCATATTTTTCACCAGTTTGATTGGGTGCTTGTCAAGGCAGGTACCATGAGAAGTTTTCACCTTCAAAGTGTTAAAGCTCCTTGGTTACAGTAAGAAAATTAAGTATAACAGGTTAAACAAATAAGTGACCCTAAATCCAAATCTTTTCAGAGAAAGGGACTGTAGCAGGGTATTAAACTCACTTCATGGATGGGAACCTGAAAAGGACCAGAGCACCTTCCAGGTCTTACACAAGTGCTCAGCAGAACTAATACATGTCCTTTCCCAAAACCAACTAGACTATACCAGTAAAGGGGCTAAAGCCCGTGGGTAAATATTTGCAGGATTAAGGCTCAAGCGATCAGCCTTTCAATTCATCAGGCTGCATCATTTCAAGTACACAGGGAGTCCCATCGAAAGCAGCTGGGTTTCTGTCTTCAGGAAAGGTAACAACCGCAGTTATTGTTACAGTGGGCAGAAAAGTCAGATGGGACTAGTCACACACACCTGGAGAGACAGCACCTGCTGTACCACAGCCTGCCCCAGAGACTAAGGGTGGGAATTTGAAAAACATCCAGGGCCCAACTCATGCTGAAAATCAGTTGATTCACACGCCTAAAGATACACCTTAATCCAAAATGGAGGCTTTTAGAAAACTCAACCCATCAGAGTGAGCATTCCCCCTACTCAAAGCCTTCTTGCTAGCCAGCAGGTGTCTTCCTTCTAGCCCCCTCCAAGGACTCAGCTACTCTCTCCACCTCACAGTAACCCAGGAGTTATCTGTGTGAGGTACAGACCAATGTATCGCCTTCGCTGCTCACAAACAATCAGGATTGAGAGCTTTTACCTGTTGACATGGCACTTGCCAACTCAGCAAGCTTACTGTATTCCTATAACTCAGCCACAGCTTTTGGGGATGTTTGTGCTTACACTGAAAAATACTATTAGAAGTCTTGCTCTCAAGCCCATTAAGATCACTCCAAGCCTGGTAATTGCTTTCCCTCCTGCAAGCACAGTAGTGGCAGCATACGTGATTTAGTAGTTTTGGGATTTGGTATGTGTGCCTGGCCAGCCTGTGTGCCTGCCTGCATTATGTGGGTACCTGTATTTGAATTCTCCAGAAAAGGGAGGAGGGAAGATTACTGAAATGGCAGTGAATCCATCTCCACAGAATGAAGAGCATTAATCCAGGCAGGCTTTTTAACCCTTACGGCCTGGGCCTGTGTCCTCTCTTTTGGAACAGCACCTGATAAAATATCCATTGCTCTGTAGGTTTATTTTAGCTTATGAGTAGCATCCCATTCCCACTCGGTCCTGAAGAGTTTGACTTCAAACTTGGATGCAGAACAATTCATGCCTGTCCCATGTGCAGACACAGAGCATGACCATGCCTTTGAACAAGTAGAAGCAGGTCTTGGAGACAGCTCTCTAACATACACCACCCTCCTGAGTGCACAGCAGAGATGGACGTGGGTCCCTCCAGCAAGGAAAAGACTGACAGAGAAAAGGGAAGACAGTTTGTGCACAGGGACTGGGCAAGAAACTAAGGTGAGCATCTGAGATACTGTTAATGGAAAAGCACTAAAGGCAGATGTTGAGAACAAAACAGTGCTGAAACTACCTCAATAGCCAAAGACAAGGGCAGGGACAACTCTTATAACAATACAAGTTGAGATGATTTCTACCCAGCCCAAAACCTCAGTATGTGACAACACTGCATGAACAGGATCTTCCTTTTCCTTGAATACCTTGAGTTACACCAGAGTCACAGAAAAAGCAAATGGTGTCTAGTGAGGGACAACTCTTCACTGTGGGGTTCACTTCAAGAGCTACAAACCTTCCATGTGGCTGATACTGTAGCATCATAGTCTTTTGGCTCTCAAGGTCACCAAATTGACCTTCCAGTTTGGAGGATGAAGACACCCATTGCACAAATGTGCCTTTGAACTGGTGTGCATATACACCAGGGCACATTAGCTTTATCTCACATTACAAAAACTCTGTTCCAGGTCTCTGAAAACTTAATAACAGGCAACCTTTTCAGTTTGCTGCTTCAAAATAATCCACCGATTCTAGCAGAGTCAGCCAACAAAAACTCACACTACAACTGCAGTCACCCTCTTCATGTTGAAATGTTATGCCATGCACAGCTCAGTGTTGAAAACATGCTCCCCCTCTCTTCAGCTCAGCCTCCATCTTTACCTGTTAATCTGCTCTCACCTTCTTTGTGAATTTGTGATGGCAAGAAATATTTATCAAGTACTAAACTAAGGCCATTTTATTAGGCTATACACCACATGCCATAGCTATTTAAGTCATATAAACTGAATTGCTTAGCAGGTTGTAAAGGTTCTGCTGCGGAAGTTTTGCTGACAGAGATACTGGTTATATCTATTATTTTAAGTATTAGTTGCATGTTGTCAGTGCATCTTCTGGAGATGGAAGGCAGCAATCTTTTTACCAAGTGACTGTGGTTAGTCTCTGTATTGCTATGCTGAGTCAGTGCATTACTATGCACAGCATAACACAGCCACAATAGGCTACGTGTCAAAAGAGAATTACCAGGGGTGTTTCGCCCTTACCATGTGCACCTCAGCAAGTTGGCAAAACCAGCTGGTTTGTGCCTGCCAGCAACTTCTGTGTGTTAGGGGAATTAATGGAAGTGGGGTCCACTAGCATTGCACTACAATGTGAACAAGGTAAGTAACAACTTCCATCAACTTATGCTCCTTTATAAAGCTGAGACTCACACAGAAGGTATATTAAGATTATATAGTTCACTGTCTTAAGATAGAGGGAAAAAACCACAACCCTGCAAGGATTTTGTTCCAGTGAAGACGGTCAATGGGGCAGTTACTTGGCATACCAACACAATAGCTGTGATAAGTCTGCCTTGCGCCCAGAGACACTGATTACTGTGAAGATCCCATGGAAAACCAAGCTGGAGAGATGTCACTTACACCACCAGCATAGAAAATTGGGAACTGAGGAGCTCTCCCATTTCTTTGGGTGGAAGCACCCTCAAACCACCCATCATTGTATTGTTTAAAAAAAAGTCATGTTTTCCTTGGCTATTGCAGTCTTTGCTTGGAGGGGAAGTAATCTGTCCACAACAGCCACCTCCTCTTCCACTCCTTCCTCCTGCCATGCTCTGCAATGTGTCCCTTCGCAGAATGCAGAAATACCCCACTGGACCACTAGTGCAACCCAGTGCATCCCTCCCCGTAACCTTGTGTGCTCTCTCTCCCAGCCACAATTCCAAGGTGCCTCTGTGCCTCTCTGCTCCATGTTTAAGCTGCTGCTTTATTTTTCTCCACTCTAAGCTTCAGAAATATTTAATCAAGAGAGGATTTACATTTAAACCAGAGCAACAGGTGAAGCTGCATACTGTGGAGTACTTAACCCCTACTACTTGCTACTCGCTGAGTATGTCCTCCAATCACTGTGACTGCAGTTGTACTATCAGCTGGTCTGTCTGCTTGACTTTCTTGCAAGAGCCAGTAGAGAAATTAAAGAGCAATAAATTTTAAAATAATAAATATCAATCTACTTGCTGTTTCACTTTCTTCAGTGCTTTACAGGTTAGACCTAAGCTCTTCTATTCAGAATAAATAACAGTTTCAGGTATTATCTTACAGCACATCAGTGAATGTCTCTTTGGCCTATGAAATCTCTTTCCATAGGATGCAGAGTTGAGAGCATTCACTGATGATAAACAAATAGGGAACAAGACTCTTTCCTGTTCATATAATGCATTTTATATGCAAATTTTTTCCCCTGCTGTTTGACAGGACAAAATGCCACATGCAAAACTTTGTGGGCATCAGAAACCAAGCAGAAACAATTCTATTCAGTAAAAAATTTTCCTTTTTATTTTGACCGTTTCAATTTATTTGTCCTATTATTTTCTTCCATTTTGAAAGATTAAATCCATTAAACCAAAAACAAGAAGTCTCCTCCCTAACACTTTCTCTCCTTAAACAAAGGTCAGAACTTGCAGTTTTGAAGCTTCCCCAGATTTCACTGTGTTGGGAGTATTATTAGAAAAAAAATCAATGGAGCTTGCAAAAAGGCCTTGGTTTTGATAAACCAGGATAAATCAGGAAATTGCCCCCTGAAAAATCTCTGACCACCTCTCTGAGGACAGTCCCTGCTGAACTGCACCTGAGGTTCCTCCTCGAGGAGTCTGCCCCAGGCATGGGGCTGGGCCCAGTAGATGGCCCCCTTTGATAAGGTTCCATTGAGCAGGTCCTCCAGGGCTCATCTCACACCACCTCTCCACTGCCTTCACCCAACAGGAGCCCAACGTTTTCAGGTGAGTGTTGATTTTATCAAGATTTCACCAAGCTATGCTTGTCAACAGTACAAAAGGAGCAATGGCATGCCCTGCCTTCCTGATCAGCTGGTATTTCATTAACACATAATGTAACATTTCTTACTTTTCGGTAGGAAAAGGAAAATTCTACCCATATCACAATGAATTTGTCAGATTTTTCTTTCACCAGTAAAAAATTTGCATCCCCTCTATGAGAAATGCTCTCTTTTATGTCATTTATGTCAGAGTAAATGCAAGCTATAGGCCTCCTTTACTGCATCAGCAGTATCATATTTTATCAACATTACCAGTACTTCTTAAACTTACACTGATGAACTCTTACGTCCTTGAAGGATCTACTAACTCTCACAACCACAAGTAGCTCTAATCTCTCTTCACTGAGGAGTCAATAAAATAAACACTTTCAGTCTCATGGGTCAAAGAGAAATCTCTACCTCTGTAAGAAATATGAGAAGTGCTACAGCAAATTCAAGAGCTGATCCAGTGACAGTGAAGTTAATGCAAAGTTACCACTGCTATCAATAAGATGGGATCAGGCAATCACCTTTGATCTGTCAAATGCGAGGTGATTTCTATATTCTAACCTAGAAAAAGCTAATACTGTTAGGATGTGACCAATAGCAAGCCTCAAGTGATTCCTTACTTTTCACCCCCACACCAGAGCTATTGCCCAATACGATAATACGTATTTGTATATATGGCGACACAATGCATTCTTTGCATAGTTTCATTTTTGACTCAGATACTGAACTTTCGGGCACCGATTACATTAAAGTACATACTTCGCTGTCACTCCCATTTTTCTTGGAGCCAAAAAAATAGGCAAGTGAGAAAACTGGGAGGTATTTTCCTACATGTGACACTTAAATGAGAAAGACTTCAACTTTGGTGGGGACAAAGTTCCTCGGCATTAAATGCTGATCCAGCTTCCTTGACTGGAAGCTACACTCTCACTCTAGCTGAGACTGTGGTCTTAGATCCACCCAGGTTAAAAGGCACTGAGTGAATTGATTTCACTCTCTTGGAAACATTAACCTAAAATTCTCATTATGTACGATGTTTTTCACCTGTGCCTCTGCCTTGAGTTCTCTGTTTGCTCTGGTTACATCTGCACAGGCAATTTAACTCACTCTGAAATTCCAAAAGGTGCCTGAGAACAGCTCGTGTCCATGCAAAATGTCTCTATATCGCTCAGAAATTAAATCTAGCTCTTAAGCTTTGGCCTTCCAGGAATGCTGGCATCCTGGCACTCCGTATAGATATGCCATATGGAAACAAAAAGTAGCCAGGGATCTGATCCCAGGCAGGAACATGTTCAGAATATGCTTTAGTCATATCAAAGCCAGTTTGTTTATGTAAGTCTGGCTTCTGGGACAACTTTTAAAGCCCCTTGGCAGACCTGAATATTTTAAGATCTCAAACTCTCAGCTCAATTTCCAGGCATGTTCCTAAAGTTTGCTCTCTCTGTCTTCCCAAAGAGGTGCTGAGTGAAAAACTGGTCAGAGGGCAGCAAAGTTGAAGCAGAGGAGACAACCACTGGCTGAAGTGGCCACAGTATTCCAGTTCTTCCCTCCACCGAGGGACCAAGAATGACACCCAGACAGTAGGTTTAAGTATTTGGACATGATTTCCCAAAGCCTGGGATCAACACCATGGGAAAACATGTTTGCAAAGAGCTCCCATGACCTGCCCTCTTCATACTGCCCCACCTCACAAACTTAGTTTTCAGCATTTCTTTTGTCTTGCCCTTACTTTCCCATAACAGCTCTAAAAGTAGGGGCTTGTCATTTATTGTCCATTTGACCTCCACACTGATCTTCGCTCAACTTTCTGGAAACACAGTTTCTTCCCCATAGCAATT
This sequence comes from Pitta sordida, assembly GCA_013390025.1. Taxonomy (NCBI): domain Eukaryota; kingdom Metazoa; phylum Chordata; class Aves; order Passeriformes; family Pittidae; genus Pitta; species Pitta sordida. The sequence goes on along the minus strand of WEKX01026828.1, from coordinate 542,198 downwards.
TTTATTTTTTAAAAAATTTATTTTTAAGGTGAAATAAATTACACTATCCTGTGATCGACTCTCCACAATAACCACTACATTCATGACAAACCTGACTTTGAGGGGCACTGAGCTCTTGCTGCCCAGTGGAGTTCTCTGCTGGGAAAATGGGGAATGGGAATCGGCAGTGGATTCGGAAAGCAGGTTGAAATTCCAGCTTGGATGGATACAGCTCTTTACAGACTTCTAGCTCCTGGAGGCCAAATGAATCTCATCTCTTCTGTGCACGTTTGCATGCTTCATTTATCACCACAGTGCAGAGATGCAGTGATATAGATAGGTATCTCCAGCGATTAAATTGAAATCTGCCATGGAGCATATTCCAAATAAATAATAATTATCTCTTAAGAATACTGGAAGGACAAAGTTAAAATTTTCCTAGCTCAGTTACCAATACAAGTATGGTATAATTATTCAGCTGTTTGCAAGGCTACTTCACTACAACTTGTAAACCAGAGCAATATCTTGTGACTGGCATCAGATGGGAAATCTAGAGAGTTTGCATGTGACGGAAGGTGCTGAAAGGACAGTCCTAGAAAATGAAGTCCTCTCTGATCCACAAGAGATGATCAGCACTGGCAGAAACCACCAACAGTGCCACACTATTCACTTGGGTGAGTTAATTCCCACCACAGTCTTTCTAGCCTCATCTATGCCTCTCTGCAGAGTCAGACTAAGAAGCCATCAGTTTCTGCCGCTTTTACAATAGTTCAAGAATGTTTTGGCAACACAATCAGAACTAAGCAAATCTCTTGCAAGATATTTATCCTTATTGATTGTTTATGACTGAACCACTGTTTAGGAAAACCTTTTTAAATATCACTTATCACAGTATCACAGTATAGAGTGCTATTTACAGATGCCTCGATCAATTAGAAAGAGAAAAGGCAAATTTAAAGTAACTTCCTTCCAAGCTCTTTTCTTTTGTCTCAGCTGTCTCAGCTTAAACAGCTGTCTCAGAGAGGCTCACCATCACAGACTCTCTGAAAGTCTCCTTTCAACAGAAGGGAAATAGAGTAAACTATTATTTCCTCTTACAGATGAGACATTATGGCATGGAGAGACTACTACATAGCAAATGTACAGCACAGAAGGGACTGTCATTCGTGAGGAAACATCCTGGATGAGGACTCCGTAAGTTTAGGTGAAAGACAACCTGGATGCTGACAACCAAACATAGCTCCTGGAACCCTACAGCAACATTCTGAGATGCTCCCAACACTTCTCTGCCTCCTGAATGCAGAGAAGAGCAGAGAGCTAGTGCTCACCTGGTGGGTGCATGTTTCTGCTCCTCCTCTTCATCTGTGTCGCTGCTGATAGTGATGACACTCACTGCAGGGCTGGGGGTGTCGGGAATGATTATGGTCTGGCGCTGCCGCTCCCGCGTGGTGCTGGTGGCCACGTCACCCCAGCCGCACGTGACGGAGCTGCTGCAGGCAGGGCTGTTGTGCACCATGGCACAGCGGGGAGGGGTGTTCTCCTTCACTCGTTTGGACCGCTGGGGCGAGCTGATGGATTGTGAGGATGAAACTTCAAAGGTGGATGCATTTCTGGAAATGGGAAAAGGTTCACAGGTTATTCTGAGTTGGAAGGGACCCTCAGGATCATCTAGTCCAACTCCCAAGTGAACACCCACCCAGAGATCAGGCCCACAAGCGTGGGACCACAGGCACCACGCCCCATCCATCCAAGCCTCCCACCAACTAGACCATGTTACTGCGCTCCTCATCGAGTCTTCTCTTAAACACCTCCAGGGATTGCGACTCCACCACCTCCATGGGCAGACCATTCCAATGAGCAATCACTCTCTCTGAAAAAACTCTTCCTAACATCCAGTCTAAACCTCCCCTAGTGTAGCTTAAGGCTGTGCCCTCTCGTTCTGGTGTCATCAGCCTGAGAGAAGAGATTCACACCCACCTGGTGGCAACCTCCCCTCAGGTAGCTGTAAACAGCAATGAGGTCACCTCTGAGTCTCCTCTTCTCCAGGCTGAACAACCNTCTGTGGGACTCCACTGGGAACAGGTTGCCAGCTGGATGTGGCACCATTCACCAACACTCTCTGAGTTCATCCATCCAAACAGTTCCTAACCCAACATATAATGCTTCTGTCCAGTCCATGCTCTAAGAGTTTCTCCTGAAACTTATTATGGGAAATCGTGTCAAAGGCTTTGCTAAGGTCCAAGTACACAACATCCACGGCCTTTTTATCATCAACCAGGTGAGTCACCAGATCATAAAAGAAGCTTAGGTTGGTCAGGCAAGACCGGTCTCTCCAAAATCCATGCTGACTAGTTCTAATGCCATGGTCATTTTGCAGTTGCTGCGTAATAGCACACAGGACTATCTGTTCCATGACTTTCCCTGGGACTGAGGTTAGGCTGACAGGTCTGCAATTACTCGGATCATCTTTCCTGCCCTTCTTGTGGATGGGTGTCACAGTAGCCAATTTCCAGTCTTGTGTTAGTTAGCTGGTTAAAACTCTTGTTTGCTCAAGTTGCCTGTCACCATGGCTTGTGAGTCCTCGTCTCTGTTTCAGTGGAACTGGCTTACGTAGTCTAGAAAAACTGGAAAATTGACACAGTCACCTCTTCTAAGGAGAGAGTGTTTTCCATGACTTATTCATATCACTGGCTGAAAACAAGTTTTAGTAAAATATTCAATTTTTTTCCCCTAGAAATTTCCAGATGAGGAATGCTGCCTCTCAGGAGTTTGCACTGGGAGAGTAGAGGCTAGTCACACAGCCCAGACATACAGAACAAAGGCAGGCACTGTATGACTGTCACAGGAGGGAGAACCATCCAAATGATAATCCCTTTTGCCTGTATAATGCACAGATGCATCACGACCAGATATTCCTGGGCCAGAAAAAGCTAGAAATAAAATTGGAATTTGCTATGGAAAACAACAGTAATTTATCAGGAAAAATGCTTTTTAATTTAATTAAACAGAAATTAATTTCTGTTCAAAAATCTTCTCAATGAGCATTTCCTGCCCATTACTTCATCCTCTAGGACAGTGGTATTCCATAGATGAGAGCAGGCAGATGGGAGTACCTTATATACTCAGTTTCATTTCATTCCCATGTGAAGCAGCATGCAGCATATATAAATCAGAAAGAAAAATATTTTTATTATGCAAGAGAAAAACATTCTCGAGTCCTGTTTTTTACCAGTCTTCCTACTTCAGTGTTCTTGCCTGACCAAGTGGTAAAGGTTCACCTGGATCACGGATCTGAATGCAGAACCTACCCACCAAACAGTGCAGTGTGGGTCTGCAGACGGGCTTATTTACCAAAGCACGCTGACTAAAGCCCATTTCACTCATTTCCCACACTTTCTTTCTTCCTTGTATTTTTTCTCACTATTGCAGAACATCTGGAGAGTCAAAAAGGAAAAAAAACCCTGAAGTTCTGGTTTTGTTCTACAGCAGGGCCTGGGCTGCATGTTCGGCCTGGCCCGAAAGCTAACAAAAGGAATAGGTGGCATCCATCAAAAGGAAGTCACCCTGGCAGTATATCACACTATACCAACTTACACAGGGTCTTTTGCATAACAAATGGCTGCACAGTAGCATTCGCAGTGCTTCTGGAATACCAATGAGCAGCGTGGAGTACCCTCCTCTCCAAAGGAGCACGCTCCTCATTTGGCTACAAAAGAGTCACAATTAATAGAAATCCTTTGCTTTGAGGGTGCCAAACTCCTCCTGAACACTGCCATCCTACCCCTGGAGAGTTAGGGGGAGAAGGAGGGCCCTGCACTGGCACACTGGTTGCAACAGGCGCTCTCTTGCTGGCTTGCTGAGGGCGTAGCTGCCTCTCCTCTATGTTACTGATGGACTAAGATAGCTGGAGCTCATCCAAAATAAATTCAACATTAGAGAGCAGATAAATGGGAAGGATTTAAATAGTGGCCTCTTAACTAGAGTCAAATTGGTTGCAAACTCAGAACTCCTCTGGCTCCAGTCCAGTCACCCAAGAAAACCGCAAGCTCCTCTGTTCTTGCCTCTGCACAAGTGGTGACCCATTCTGGTTCTCTCCCCTGCATTGCTTTGTTTTCTGCTTTGGGGTTTTTGGGGTTTTTTTTTTTCTTTTATGGAAGTGTCATAGTTGCAACAGGCCAGAGGATCTTTCCCAGAACAGGTACATATACATCTTAAACATATTTGTCCTTTAGACAAGATTACAGTGCTGTGACAGGCACTGCAACCTCCATCTGAGTTGTACAAGAAACCAGTCTCCTCCTTGCAAAGCCAAATAGTCCTACTGAGAGCTGACTAGACTCTAAAGACTGGCCCTGTATGAAATATCCTTATAAAATGCTCCCTTTTTTAAGTTGCCATGATTATAGCAAGGCCAGCATGGAAATCAGTTGCTAGTGTGTAGTGCAGAAGACAGAGGCTAACCACCTATGCTAAGAGCTAGAGAGCTGGAGGTGGCCCAAAGCCACCCCAGTCCTCCACTCCACGTTATTAAAATTCCAAAGACAGCACATCACTCTGTTCCTTTTGAAAGGGCAGATCTTGTGTCCACCCATCAGGCATATATTCCTATAGATACAGACCCCTGAGGTGCATCAGCCAGTGGAAGTGCATACGTTGTACCTCAGGAGCGGTGCTTCTTCCAGATGACATAGGAAAAAAGGGTGTGGCAGTAGGGCCATGCACCAGGCTGACCTGAGGATACAGTTACATTTTTAATCATGGTGACTACGGGGCCTCAGGTAATCACAGGAGCATAACAAGTGTATGAACAGGGCCTGATTCTCTCATCCTGCATGTCCTCCAGCCACTAACTCCCACACAAAATGATGCTCACTGAGTATAAAATGCACCTGACTACCTCTTACCCACTGCTTTCCTGACCTGGGTACCGAAGAGGTGAAGCAGGAGAGTCCAGTCACAAAACACATGATCTAACCATTCCCAGGCTGTGGAACAGACTTTATTTTGTCCCACAGATGTCAGTGAACTTCACCCTTGCCAGCACATCTGCATTGCAGGGCTGCACTGGGGAGCTCCCAGGTATGCACCCCCATGCCACCATGGTCCATGCACACTCACCGGGGCGCTGACTGGTGCTGCTTGCTCTTCCTGGTGGAGGTGGCAGCGGGTGGCTGGCGCATGACATGAGCAACGCCCACATTGACGGGCTGGGCGGTGGGCAGGGTCACGTGGCTGGCCAACAGTGTGGGCTGCTGCATGATGGGGTTGTAGTGGCTGCCGTGGGCATGTGTGTTCCTGCACAGAGGGGAGACACAGACATGTTTAACACGCAAATGGCAGTTCCTCAGCAGGCTCTTCCACAGGCTCTCACCACTCTTCACCAAGGCACCCTGTTCTCCAGAGCCTGTTGGGCTCCTAGTCTCCCCAGGCTTCTATATTCCCCAGGATGGAGTGCTTTCCGCAGGGCACAGATTGAAGAGAGTGTCATGGGCAGAGCACTCCACTCCAACGCCATGGAACAGAGAAACTGCCCATAGCTCTCAGACAGGAAGGTCACACACTGCAGTCCTTCTCCCCTCAGCCTTGCAGCCATGTGAGACCCCCATCCCTCCCAGTCTGGCTCTCCTTATATCTCCTCCAACACTGGTGGGTATTTCAGGGAGCCTCCAAGCACCTCCAGTTTACCTCCAGTCTGCAAGTGGTTGGGTGCCCGCCATGGACTCCGGGATGACGGTTGCATGCTGGACAGAAGTATGGGTGGCCACCCCAGTCAGCTGCTGCCAGGCAGGAGGGAGCAAAATCTGCTGAGTGCCGCTGGGCCACGCTTGCTGTCAGAGGGAAAACAATTTCTTAACAAAAGGCATCGAGCATGAGTGGTGGGCCATGCTCAGCTGAGGCCCTCAATAATGACCATGGTCATATTATGTAGCTTTTATCTCCTTTCAATTGGAGATGACAAATACTGTTAGGAAAGCACAGTAAAAGCAGTAGAAGTTATCAATATAGAGGGGGGGAAAAAATCTCTGCTATACAAAACAGCAGCTGTGTTTTAGGCTAAACCAGGAATGGGAGGGAACAAAACTAAAAGATGTTTCAACCCAAACATCAAATCCTTTAGCGCCTTTTAATTTTGACTCTCCAGATCAGCTGGGCACTATGGTCCCATTGTTAATTTCCCCCTCCTACAGCCAGTTATCTTTCTCATCCCAGCAGGACCTGAAGGACTTCAGAAACCTAAAAGGAACTAAAAAGGTAAATTAACTTTTCAAGAGTCAGGAAAAGGAATTGGCACCTGAAGGTTTTTGTGAGGGGGTGAAAAAGGTGAATCTGGGGATACCTAAAGTGAACATGTATCAGTCACTGGTGTTCCTCAGAAGGAACATTTTGCCACATGGGTCAAGGAGCCCAGTTGCCTGCTTCCAGCTCACCCAGAATTGTCCTAGCCAAAGCAGAGTGGGGCCATGCACAGCTATGCATTGCATGCCTGTCCTCTCCATGTGCCTTCCAGCTTTTTCTGAGTGGGTGCCCCACTTAGAGGGGGTAAATATCTGCCCTGTGAGTTGAGCCATCATTCTGGTATGTAACCATCCCTCCAGCTGCGCAGCTGCCACAGGCATGACTCAGGTTGTCCTGCTCCAGTGACTCTACGCAGATGACTGTTTTTTTGACTGGAAACTTTGCTATGTGCTGCTGAAAGGCAGCTCTGGCAGCTTATCACTGCCTGGACTGAGGAGTTCAGGGCTACCAGCTATGGCCCACCTTAGTCCTAACCTGCACTACTATACTGTCCCTGTGTTATCTTACAGCTTCAAGGAGGTTTAATTGGAGGGGACGCTTCTTCAGGTACACATTTGTCTTCTTTTGTCCAACCTTACAAGAATCCTGTTAACTGCATGATCCCATCCTATCCTCTAGTGGGAAAACGCCCAACAAAACACCCTCTTAGTAAAAAAACACCTTTTCCCAGTTCTGCTCCAAAGTTTGACTGTCTTGTAACTTCCCATGGTGTTGAGTTAGATGAAAAGCTTGCTACAGTGAGGCCTCTCTGCAATATCTGCAAAGAATGGACAGTCACAGGGCTCTTGAGAGCCCTTCATCTAAGGAGCCACAACCATGGCTTGGTGCTGCTTGGAGCAGGTAAGAGGAAGAAGCAAAGACACAAAAAGACCAGGGAGGAAAAAAGCCTTTTTATTCTTTTTTCCCCTTGGTTTTGTTTTAAAAGAGGAGACTAAACTATCGTTGCAGTCAGTCCCAGGTGACTACCTAGATTTATCTGTGGAGAAAACCATTCCCTCCCTCTTCAGAAAGAGAATAGGACAAAACTAACCTCCTTGCCTGACTGCAGTGCATAAATTTAGACGCAGTGTCAGGATCTAGGCGCAAATTCCTCACTTATTAGGTAAGGATCACTGAATCATTTAATCTGTAGATAAGACTTGTCTCAGCTGATCCACTAGTGCTGTGCTTACAACGGGAGGCTTGTGCCAGCAGTTGCAGCCTGTTCTCAGTTATTGCATCACCGTGAACTCTTGCTGCCGTGGTGCAGCACCACGTGGGCCCCCACGCTTGGGGCTGGGGGATCTCCTGCTGGGACAAGAGCTTGTGCTCCAGATATAGAGTAGGAACAACTAATGGAATAATCATGTTTGTTCTGAAAGCCAGTGGCAGGACTTTCATGGCAAGTGTTGTTGGGAAGGAGTTAAAAGGAGAGAAAATCAAGAATTCAGAGCATTATTCAAGGACAGGACAGTTCTGGGTCGTATCATGAAAGCCTGCCAGAAAACTGTACAGCTTTGTCTCTTTTGAGATCTGAAGTTGCAGAGGCAGTTTGTAAAGATAGGGTCACTCTGGGCATACAACATGTAGATCACACTTGTTTGAGAAGGTGCAAATAGACACAGAGAAGTTACAAACAAGATACTTTAGCCACTGATGCTGCACCTTGCAGGCTGCTTGCTCTACCTTCCACACCTAGCTCCATGCCACAGGCTGCAGGCACAAAGCTGCCAGAGATGTCAGTGCCTCTGCCCTGGATCCCTCCAGCCCCTGGAGCTCCCTCCTCTGTCTCTCCTCCAGGATGGACGGTACTGTACAAAACGCACAAGGAGAACTGGACACAAGCTGCGCTGAGATGCAGTAAGGCTTTACCAGCCACAGGCATCCTGATGAAGTTAAGCACAGTGACCTGTGCTGGGCACTGGGCAGGGGAGAAAGCCTGATGGCACTACACAGTGCTGAGAGCACTGGACCTGTGCCTGATCAGTGGGACAAATAAGGCAGGAGGAAATACAGAAGTGGGCTCCAGAGGTACTACACTCTCTGCCGGGGACAGTCCCTCTAGTAGCTGGAGCAGTCACACGGTCCAGTCTGAAGAGCATTAGATAAGCAGCTGTGCCTGAGAGGAATCGCTCTCTGCTGGGAGAGAGACACACAACCACTCAAAGATCAGATGTGACTACAATGCATCACAAAGAAGCTGTGTTTTTCCATTCAGGAAACTGGAATTGGGTACAGATTTGTTTATTAGACCAGCTGCTCAGCCTGAACCAAGCGAGGCTCACGGACACCAGATGCCACCGGCATCAATCAGAGTGCCCTGCCATCAGAGTGACAGCTAGCATTTCTCATTGCATGAGACAAACAGATACATCAACAGGAAGACTGCCTTTCTTTTATTAAATAAAAAATTAAAAATCTATGCAAGTGAGGAGAGTTTCTCAGAAACAGCTCGAATTCCCCTTTGGAAGCGACAGTGAAGAAAATGTCATTAGAAAGTCTCAAAGGGGCAGCCCATGAAATGGGAGTTCATGTGGCAGAGCCAGCACTGAAAGCTGCAGCCTGTGGGAGGGACAGTTTTCAGGAGGAGCTTTATTACCAAACATTCCTCACTTGCATAGAGCCCAACATGACCACCTCAAGAAGAAAGAAGGAGCAGGAGGTCCTGAGATTCTTTCAGGATCCTGCTGCCTTTGGGATGCTTCAGATCCAACCCTCACCCCCTCAATCCCCACAGGAGGCCTGGCAGAATAGTGGTGGCATGTAAAGCTCTGTGACCTCCTTCATCCACTGCCTTGGCTGTCTCCTTGCACAGCCAGACCCTGCACTGAGTGCTTTGCTTTGCCAGGGCTTTTGTTTCCCCTGCCTCTTAGGCCCTCTTTTCCTATCAAACAAGAGAGGTGGCCCACATCAGTTGTTACAACAGGCTGCAGCAGAGATAGGTTTGTTTTTTCAGACAGCTCTCTAACAAAGGCTCTGCTACTGGGAAGGGGCAGGGCAGGTTATCAAATAGAAATCATGCAGGCTGCAGTTGCATTTTGATCTGTCTTCATCAGATACTTACAACTGGCACCTGGCAAAGGAAGGCAATAGTACCAATAGTCTTACCCCAGCAGTGCAAGGCACAGGTGTAAAACCCAAACTCTGCTGGTACCTGACTGTGTATGAAGGTGCTGGTACGGCAGATCAACTAAGCCTGAGCCAGAAGCATGCACTTTTAACGAACAGGTCATCTTTTCCAGGCTGCACATCTTAGCGTTAAGTATAGTAGGTGCTTTTTTTTCCTGCTTGGTATCAGCAGAGGTACCGTGGCACCAACTCATAAACAGTAGAGGCAGATCCACTGAAGCCAGTAAGAAGGAATTAACTGCTCCTCTCATTTGAGGAGCTGAAGTTCCCCTTAAGGTTGTGCATGTCATCAATAGTACCCATTCCCAATTGTTTGGGTTTGTTTTTTTTTTTTTCCAGGAGGGTCCATGCTTTTCTCATGAGTACATTTCAGACAACTGTGCTAAGTGCTGCTCATCCCTACATCTCACTCATAATTTAAGAGCAGAGGTCCAGCTCATATAACACAATGGTATAAATTTAAAGCATGGAAGATGTTTACTGGCAACGTGCAATTCACCAGTGCAATTCCTGGTCACAAACTACCACTGGACTGCAAGTTCAGGAGGATGCAGGAAGGTTGTTACCAGTTCCTCCTCAGCAGAGGCTTGACACAGCTTTCCCACTGATTTCAATGAAAAAGCAGAAGGAAAGAAGGTCTTTCCAGAGGCTTTTGCAGCTCTGACACAGCCTTTGAGCTAAGAATGAACTGAGGGAGATTTGGACATTTCAGAGAAATCTGCAGAACTTAATATAGCTGCCCAAGTCTCTCAACCGCACCAGAGAAGGCCCTCAGAGAAAGCTATTCTCCTCAGTCTCCAAGAGCTAAACACAGTAAATACTTGCCCAGCTCGGTGTCTTCCGAATGCCTTACCTGTGCGAGGAGTCCTGGCTGGATCTGAAGAGGCTGGGCCCCAGGAGCCTGAGTGACAATGGGAACGGCGTTTTCCATCCGAACTGAATACCCAGCATGCTTCGAAGGCGAGGCTTGTAACCCTGTTTCAACAGCACAGATGGTACAGCATTAGTCACCAGCAGCATTGCTAGGAATGGGGAGTTTCAGAGGCACCTAAAGGCACTTGCTGATGTCCACTTAAATTGCATTGTTCAATCCCTCTGAAAAATCAGGCTAGGGGAGTGCCACACGCTCTACCCTAACCCAGAAAACGTCCACCAAATGTTCACAAACATGATACATGTATAAGGGTACAGAAAAGATATTTTTAAAGGTGTTAAGGGATTAAATGAGTTCACATTTTTAGGGTACCTCAAATACTTGGGAAATATTGCAACACAGTGTTTACAGAGAGAAAAAGAAGAAAGGGGTGTGAATGGCTTCTCCTCCCAATATTCTCCAATTTGACAACAAAAAGTGGTCTTTGCCTGCCAAACCCCACTGCTATGCTAGAATGCTTTCCTTAGACGGAAGTTAGACAGTTGGATGGGAATCCATAACTCCATACTCCCTTGGCCTTGACAGAGATAGGGGATTTTCTCTTGCACAGCTTCTATGGACTCATATTTAAAAGGCTCTAGCACACTCCAAACTACAATCACTGACTAAGCCATGCAATACCCTAACTGAGCTGGAGGAAGCTTCCCTCACCACCACCTCAGTGCATGGCACAGCCTGTGCTACCTCCTCTGCTTCAGAGCTTTCTCAAGACAGCAAGCTGAAGATGTTAGCTTACGTACTCTGGAAATACATTTCTGAAGTCAAACCCTTGAGATACATTTTAACTATGTAGAAGAGGTGTAGCTAAACTTCTCTAGTTCAAAAGAGCTTTGATGATCTTGCAGAACATTTAACAAGAGCCTAGAGACTGCTGCACAGACAGGCTTGTAGAAATGAAGAGCAGAAGTTGCACCAGCTGAACCAAAGTCTATTTAAACCACCTCCTACAGATACCCAGCTAGTTTTTCCGAATTGTTACAGCTTGTGAAGTTGCGAGAAGGGTAAGGGGCTAATTCTGATCATCACCAAGTTGTCTGACTGGTATCTACTACTAGTATACACAGTCAGAGATGTTTGCAGCAGGGCTGGAGCTGAGGGACTTGTACTCATAAATGGCCATAAGCATCTGTTACGGGGGCAAATCCTCATCTCCAACAGCACCACACTCCCTGCTGCCCTACTGTCCTGGATTTCCCTTTTAGCAATAGAACCACTGAGAAGAGATGGACCCCTTATGCACATACTGATTTACTGTTATTGCGTGGGAGAGTTTTAAAGTTTACCGAAGTATGGTAGAACAGCCTCAAACTGTTCAGGGCAAGGGATGACAAATAACACATATTCTCCCCCAGCCCATTCTCAGTATCTGCCCCATTGTTTTAGAAGAGCTATTTTCAACTCATGATGTTGGAGACGCCTGCAGGATCCTCCACCGTTGCAAACATTTCCATCTGCAACAACCTCACTGCTCCCCTTTACTAGGCCACCCTTTTTTCTGCCTTGTGTCCTGCACAAAGCATTCTCATTTCCAACAAGAGCTGGTTGAAACAGCAGTGGGGAGGGAGCAGCAACCGACCGAGACTCGGTGAGGTTGTTCCTTACCTTGGAAGCCTGGTGGGCAGACGATGAGAGCTTGCTGTAAGGGGTCGGGGCGGGCACAGATCTGCGCTGTTCCTGTCTGCAGGGGCATGCTCCGCTGGGCCACCGCAGCCATGGACGCCGCTGAGGGCTGGTAGAGTGCAGATTGGTAATTTAGTATGGAGACCTCGGGGTTGGCTAAGGAAATAGTGGCACTGGAGGAGGTGGGAGCCAGGTTGGTGGTCTAAAGGAATGACGGGAATTAAACAAAAAACAAACAAAAAATGAGGGAGATGGGTACGTTGGAAGAAGCAAAGTCCAAAAATAAAATAAAAAAGTAAAATAGTGTAAGATAAAGGGAAAAAAAAAAAACCAAATCAAAAACCAAAACAGCAAACCAAAACCAAACAAAGAGTAGAACAGGACACTGAGGAGCACAGAGACAAGGGCAGTTCTGGGGAAAGGAGCACAATTTGCCTGAGAGACACAGCTGTACCACACCACAGGACCTCCAGTCACACGGCATTGCTGCAAACTGCTCAGAGACACAGCACGTTCCCTAAAGCAGAACTGTAGTCCCATTTCTCACCCAACTGGCTCTGATTTGCAGCATGGTAAAGAGGGGTCAGAAAATGTTACTATCCACAAATCACGTTGTTCACTCATCATGCCACAGCTCTAGAAGCTGATCACATTTCTAAGGTAAAATAAACCCAGAACCTCTATGCCCTGTGAAGTCACATACTCGTTTGGCCTCTCACCCCAAGATTCATTTTGGCTTTTCCTCTTAGATACCTTGCATCTACGATGGCACATGCCCCTTGAATTATGTTTGGAATTTGAAGTAATCAAAAGGCGTAACAGGAGGCATAACAGGAGGTAATACTCCAGAGTCCAAACTTGGCTTGTCTTTAAAATTGCTTAGAGCAGAAACTCCAGCAGGGGATGTTGCAAAGCCACAAAAATCAGCCCAACGTTCTGTAAAACATCTAGAAATCTGAAAACATCTAGAAATCTGAAAACTTTTTTTTTTTTTTTTTTTAATTTGGACAGAGTCTAACAGTTGCAGACAACTAAATAGCTCTGCCACTGTTCTAAAAATATGTCTCCAGCACTCATGCCTAGGCAGACAGACTCTACCAGACCAGAGCCCATCCTTCCCCACTATCCAAACACACCAGCAACATTACTGGAGATAGGTCAGACAACAATTTCTAATGGTAAATGACAAGCCAGACAACACATTCTCATGATGAATGTACAAACCCAGGAGAAGGCTGTGATCAAGGCTGGAGGAGTCAGCAGGCTAAGCATTTGCACTCACTGGTTGCCACTGGACCCATGCTGCACTGACACAGCCACAGCCATGAAGGACGTGATGACAAAACATTTCTTCCTTCTCCTCACTCCCTCTTTGTACAGAGGCAATGAAGTGCAATCTGCTCTCCTGTGCAACACTAAGCAGCAACCATGATAGCTCCCACACTCCTAATCTCAGGAGTCATAACTGGAAAGACGCAATCCCCAGACATGTTTTTCCATGGACAGGAAACAAAAAGCTAAGATGAGTGGTATGTTGAAGAGAATTGTGAAAGGCTTAGAGCTTGTTCAAATTAAAACTCTTCCTGGAAATATTTCTACCACTTCTTCTAGGAACACTGGAGATACTAGTTCTGCTCACAACACATATCCCTTACGAGAATTCAGAAGTTACCACGAGCCAACAAGTGATCTTAACATCAAGTGAGCAGCGAGGAAACGAAAGCAAGTCTGCATTTCCTACCAGTAGCTGCGGTGCAAATGGTGTCCCTGCCCTGCAGCTGGGGCCTAGAGAAACACGTAGTGTGCATTTCTTTAGTCAGGATCTCAGAGAGAGACAAGAAAGGGTGTTTTAAATTAATACCCTATCACACCAAGTCATGACTTATCTCTGTCTGAATCTGCTTGAATTGTTTCAAAAGACCTTCTGTGATCACATGTACCAAGACCTGAGTCATGAAGTCTGGGTTTCTGACTGATGCAGGAACACCCTGTACATCTATACAGACTCCTTTAGCTCCCCTGTTTTCCAAACATTTTCCGCAATGCCACCTGCAATCTCTAGAGTGAATCTTGAGCAGTCTGTTCCCAAAAGGCTTAAAAGACAGTAGCTATTTCTTGAGCTTCAGTCTCCTAAAGTGCTCTCCCTGGAGAGTTTCCTTTCACTGCTGTAATACAGTACCACAGTAAACAACTTACCCTGCTAGTCACATAAAATTTGTCACTACAGCACCCCTCAACACTGGGGCACATAAAACTAATAGAAAGCATGGTTATAAAGCCAGAGCCCACTGAAGCAGAGCGCAGTGTGTTCACAGTGGGCGCATGTGCACACAGTCCCCATGTCTAAACTAAACTCCTCTTTCATGTTGATCAATTACAGTGCTGTATCTGTTAGAGAAGGGTTCAAATTCTTTTTACTTTAATGCAAATGTGAAGAAGTGCTGTAAGATCTCAAATACCTCTGGATGACCCAGGGAGTGAAGTCCTACTTGCTGCATTAAGGGACTAATGAGCTTTTCCCCATAGCAACTTCCCAAGTAAGCAGGATTTATCACCCCAACGACAACATAAACAACACGGGCAACACTTCACCATCACACAAAATGTCACAAGATTACCACTTGCCCAAAGAAAAGAGAATGAGGAAAAAGCAAAGGAAGGAGAGTAAAAATGTGCCATCTCTTGGCAGGCACATTAAATGGGATGTTACTTCACTTTTCATCTTCTAGACCCTACTGACATAAGAGTTTTAAGCACCGGTTGCTTCTGATTGATGCCCTTACCTGGTTGTGGACTGTGTTCAGCTGGTTGTTAAAAGTCATGGTCAGGTTGGTTGATGTACTTGGGGCTACATGGGTGATGAATGGCGTCTTGCTCTGGTTCACTGTGTCATACATATTCACCCGTCGCTTGCAAATCTCCATGTTCTGGAAGCAGGACTTGACACTGTGTAAGGAAGGGGGGGGCAAGAAAGAGACAGAAAATCAACCAACTGACTAATAGAGGTAACAGTTCATCACAGTGGCCCTGCATGGTCTCCATGGCAGGTTAAGCCCTTTCTAGGCTCTTGAAAGCCCTTTGCTATTTTATGCAGGTCTCTGTTAAACAGTGAGAGTCAGCTTAACCCTGTACCGAAAAGGCCAAGATGAGAGCAGCTGCTCTGGGCGCTCCTATGGGTCTCAGCACTGCAATACAAATCGCAAAAAGCAAGCAAATTGGTTGCTCTTTAGGTGACCCGGCAAGAAACACAAAGTGGCTATGTTAAACAACTGAAAGAGACTGAGACTAAGAAAGAAAGATATCAGGCTTTTTCTGATGATTGAGCCTGAGAGGAAAAGACGATTCATGCTTTTTGCCTCAGCATAAGCCTAAAGGTAGTTTTATACATCTTTTGCAAGGAAGAATTTTACTACTCTTGATCACTGAGACCCCTAAAAAATCTTCCTTGTTCCTTTCAATAAGTAGTTCACTGAGAGCTGAGTCCAGTCAAGCAGTTAAAACATTGCCCCTGTCTGGCTAAACGCTTCCGCAGATGCTTATCTTGAAGCACATGAGACCTTCTCTTGCAGTCAATGGGACAATTCATATCGAAGAAGGTTATGCCAAATCAGATTCTTCAATGCCCTGAGGCAATCCGGTTCTGAGGTTATCTCAGACTGAGAATTGGATCTCTGGGGGAAAGATTACAGCTTCTTCCTCTACACTGACTTTCCCTTAAATGTTATTGATATAGCAATGGAAATTTTGAGAAGTATTGTATTTTATGCCCCTAGTAAAGGGGATGAAATACTCTCTACATTGACAGAGCACACCAAGCATCCGGTACATGAGACTCAGTGTTTCATTTTTATAATTAGGATACCAAAGCACATAGAAGAGATAAGAACACAGCAAAACTGTGCAAATTGTACCTTTAACAGAATCTCAGTTTTAGAGGTCTGAAAACCAGTGCAGGTTTTCCACAATTTCTCCATAATAATGTATTTTACAAATGTGACCTCAGAGTCTGAAACACAACGCCCAAAAGTAAAAAGGTACTATACTTATAAATAAAAATATATTTATATACATATACTTCCATTATCCCAACAAAGAAAAACAGAAATCCCAAGCAGTGAAAATCGCTGTAGCTGTAAAAAAATCAGCTGTTAGGTGATCATTTTGGAATTATCTAAGCTGTTAGAAACAGAGGAGGCACATATATGCTCATATAATTTTTAAAAACCAAAATGCCCCTTCAAAAGGAATAACCTCATATGATCCCTAAGGCTGGTCAGGAGAGGACCTGAATCTTTTTGTCCCTGTCTTTTCTCTTATTCAAAACGGTCACCTCTCTTTTCCTGTAATATCTTGATAACTGGATCTGGGCCACAAACACCTGCAGACAAGACAGGCTTACGACACTGTGCACAGCTGAGCATTTTGTGCATTCACTTACAGAACTCTATCTGTTAGTTGCAGAACATTCACCAAAATCAAACACTTATCTTATAAATACAACTATTGGATTGCATTTTTCCAATCAAGTAGGAACATAATTCTCCCATCAAAAAGCAGAAAATACTGGAAGAGGTATACACTCCGTACATGGTGAACTGTGTGTTACCAAACGGTTTCATGTAACCAGGTGTAAGGTCTACTAATGCAACACGGTGTTCTCTGTCTTCATTTAAAAAAAAAAAGAAAAAAAAAAAAAAAGGCAGGGACAAATCAAAACAGACAAAGTCTGAGAAGTACTCAGCAATTTAAGAGCCAGGCAGTTAAGTATGTGAAATGGGGAGCTAAACTCACTTTGCTGACTGCTTGCAAGTAAGCAGAACAGCCTCATTCATGCTGCTCAAACTTTCAGTTTAAGTGTGCCACAGCAGACTCTGTCCAGAAGCTACAGCTTCCATATAGTCTCACTTTCTCTGATGCCTGATTTACTCTCAAGAGAGATTACAGTTCCCTGTATCTCCTGAGGGTTTGAAGCTTCTGTTCTCCAAACCACAGGCAACCACAAACAAAATTTCCATCAATTTGCCGTGCTGGCTCCAGGTTATTGCTCTCTTTGCCAACCACTGCTTCCAGTGTGGAGGGGCTGCACGGGGTTACGCACACAGCTGGCACAGCATTCACTAGGCAGAGCCCTGATATTGAACTCTTTTTTGGGGTAAAATTCTCATTGCTATTGGCACTAATGATATTTTCAACCTTTCTGGGGCTTGCCTGAGCAGCCACAAGAGAGCACTTCAAAAATGAAGATGTGGTTATGGTCTGTTGCGTTAGTGGAAAGATTTCTGACGGCAATGCATTAGGTCACAAAGCTCTCCTATCTTACACAATCAGTTGTTGCATAGCAAGGAGGACTGTTGCAAATTAAGAGACTTTTGTCTATGATGCTCACACTGTTAGAAAACACCGTCATTTTTTATTTATGAATGGTTTTTATATGAAACGTACTTTTCTCCTGTTTAGCACAACAATCTCCTGTCTTGTTTTTATTACATTTATCACTTACCATCTATTTATAGATAACAATGCTGAAAGATGGCTGTGTAGGGTAAGTCTGGGTATACACAGATCACGCACCCACTACCTTCTGGTAAGCAGTTGCTCTTATCTTGTGATAAATGTTACAAAAAACCAGCTACAGCTCCTTCAAAGAGGGAAAGCTACCTTAAATGAACTTGAAGTACCGCAGTCACACACACAGGCAGGAGAGCTGACACAGTTACCTGTTGCTCTGCAGCACTCATACAAACATAGTCTACAGCTTTACAAGCAACCCCCTCTAATTTTGTACCTGAGCTCCTGACCGCCTTTAAACATACAGCAAATGGCACCCAAGGAAGTACAACACTGTGCCAGAAATGGTTGTCCTGTCACAGGGAAGGGACAGCCTGCAAAAGCACCTTGAACTGCAAGGGCTGTAGAACAGGACGTTCAAAGCTAGGTGTCCTAAAGGGTTTGAAAAACTCCTACTATGTGTCTACCTTCTTCACTTATACCTGAGAAGCCTGTCCTTATGGGAATTGCCCACGGGACAAGGGCAATGCGCTGGTTGCAGGTTTCCTGCACTCCTGGCTGTTGTGCTCTGTGATGCAGCCTTAGGAGAAGGGGCAGTCAGGCTTGAAGGCATGACAGCTCTTCACATCCCCATCAGGCAGTGGAACCCATTTCCACTCCACCTGTGTGTTAGATGAGGACAGGGAGTGGTATTGAAGGTGACACAGGTGGACAACAAAAAAGCTGAAAACTGAACTCCTTGTCCTGTTGCCTATGCCTGTAAAACAGTCTGCTGCAGAACAGCTCTTTCCTTAAGAAGCAAAGAGCCCCAAACTGACCTCTGCAAGATGGGAAGGTTCTGTGAGGAAGGGTTGGTTCTCTGCTGCAGATAAGGTTGATAACTTCAGTAACAACCAGGACTATATTACTTTGAGATAGACTGATACTTCCAGCACTAATTGCATAATTTCTTCTGCATTTTAATGGAAAAATATGTAATTACGTGTATTGAATATTTGCATAATTAATGTAGCACACACTGCAGTGCTTCAAATGTCAACCACCTACAACACACTGCTTCCAACCTTGAGCTGGCAATCCTCTTTTTTCTAACCAGAAAAAGACTAAATCTTAGGGATTAAACATCTTAACAATGCCTCTCAGATACATTTGGTCTCCATCAGAGCCAATTCTTCTCTTCACCCCTCAATTCAAAACCCAAGGAAAGCCACTTACTGTGTGCTGTGAGGGAAATCTAGCAAGTGTGTCATGGTGACAAAAGGGTGGCTCAGAGTTTCAATGGGTGTTATCCTCTTATCTGCATCTATCGTTAACATCTTCTTTAACAGATCTATAAACTCCCGCCGGTCCGCCTTTTCCACCAACATATCACTTCCTTCCAAATCCGTTGTCATGTTTACCTAAAGGAGAAACGAAGGAAAGAGCAGATGGTCAGGTCTCCAGCAAACTGTGTTTACTCTTCATTGGAGCACATGCCCTGCAAGCCTCCCTGTCTAAAGGGGTGGTTGCTGAAGTCACATGGCAGACTCTGCGGTGGCTGGTCATCCCGCTTGTGCATGTCAGATCTCTGGACAGACTGTTAAGTGCTCAGCTCACTTGGGTCAATGGCTAATGAAACACTTAGTCACCCTCCACTGAAGATGAACAGCTTCCATGCGGTAGCAGGCAAGCTCTGATAATCGGTGTATTTCTCATGTAAAGTATTGTGCTATCAGATACTTATCTATGTGCCCTGTGAGCAAAAAATATATGAAATACATAAAAATTGTCAGTAGGTTTATGAGAAACATACCATTCATGTATTAGGTGCCAGGAAAAAAACCACGTTATGTTATTTGATACACTTACACAATCTCTCTTGATTCCAGTCCTCTCTTTCTGCATGTTAGCTTATCAATGCTACCATGTCTAGACTTTGCTAGCCCAAACTCCAGTTTTGTGCTAATGTTGTGCCAGTTTTGTGCACTGATTTGTTTGTTTGCACAAACCCTTGTCAAGGAGTGGTTATGCTGGGATTAGCTTTCACAGCTATATGGAATTGACACAGTGACTTAGTACTCCCCGTTTCCCCAGACAGTCATGTTTTACAGAGAGCACTCTTCTGAAGCCATGGTGAATATTTCCAATGTCACCATTTAATAACTGGAAATATTAAAGCACAGAGAACTAAGGGACTTCCCAGTGGTCACACAGAGAAGCACTGGAGAGACAAGAGAGAATGCAGTATTTCAACAGTCAGAGATGTGACTCAGCCATTTTCCAAGGCTGCTTTACTACAGCATTAGAGCCCACACATCCCTATGTGCAGTCACCCTTACAAAGCAACATATAACAGCTAATCTGGAAAGCATTATCTGGGTATTTTTCAGGAGCTGGCACAAGAATAGGATACACAGAGAACTCATGCAACTCCCTTTTGCTAGTGCTGCCAGAAAACATGTAAACAGTCTTGCTGGTTACTCACCAATGCTCTTACCTGCGCCATATCATCCAAACAGTTGAAAATATACTTTCTTGCTTCCTTTGACTTAATCCCCGTCTCTGCCTCATGATCATCTGGGGTCTGCTCAAAACAGGACACAGGCATTAACTAACACTGCCCTGCAGTCAGCTGTGGGTTATGAGCCCACATGTGCCTCATCCTGTCCTCACTAGAGACCACTGAGTCTTTCTTGCCTGACCAGGTAACATTTATGCGATCTCTGTGATGGCTATATGACATCTTTTGTGTCACAACGTGATTTATCTCTTCCCTTTTATGTCTGAGGATCCTATCAACTGGGGTCTCTTACACCCACCCCAATGTGAGGCTCCATATTCCATCCTTACAGCCAGAAGCCCACCAGCCTCTCTCCTTGGGGACTGCGTGCAGCCAATCATGCTGCCACAAGAGATTCAGGGCTCACCTGCATTACTATGGGATTTGATTCTCAGAACTAAAATGCTTGCTTTTTTTTCCTCCCCAATGTATTAGATACTCGAATGAAGTCTGCCTAGGGCACGTTTCATTTAAACTACACACCAATTCATGGACTACTTCGAGGGAGATTTCCAGGGCAATTCTATACTTAAATTTTCCATAAAGTAATGCTGAGCATTACTTTATGGAAAGTTGTGGGCTGCAGATTTTGGAGATGGCAGTTTTACCTTGGGCAATACCCATTCCAATGTCTGTGCTACACTGCAAAAAGCAGAAACTTAGGCTCTGAGGTGACCTGAACGCCTCCTCACTTCCAACCAACAACTTCAAGGTAAAAGAAACAAGGGAATGTCTTCCTACCTTCAGTCTCCACAAAGGATATGGTGAGTCTGTATCCCTGTTGAAAAACCTCGTAGTCTTTGTCCCTGCACTTAACAAATACTCTGCTGGTAAGCCCTGCGTTTGTGAAATATAGCGAATCTGTAAGAGAAGGATAAGAGGTCACTGTTCATCCCATGAAGATCTCTGGAGGTCTTTCTTGAAGGCACGCAGGAGGCATTTGAAACAATGGCAGGGCGGGGAATATTTAGACTTCACACCCAAAAAAATTCAATGCAAGAAATGACAGGAAAGAGAAATTCTGTGTGGAATTCCCTCCATTTATCACATACATCACTGGAAATTCACCCTTAAAGTACACTTCCACAAGGCTTAAGGACAACGACAGGAAAGTCCTTAAGCTTTAGAGGTCAAAGAGAAGATGGAGGTAGCCATTTCAGTGGGGTGTCTCACCACTTTGCACCTTTTTATGTCCTCTCCAGGAAGTCATTTCAACAATTTGATATTTGCTCTGTAACTTTTGCTTGTTTTCCTTCATCTGAGAGCACAGCCTGTCCTAGGAGCATTTTGAAGTTCAAAACAGAAGACTATGAAGTGATTATCTTTGAACTTAGGTGAAATACATACTCAAACAAACTGCTTCCCTCATGATATGTAAAGTACTTTACTGACGAATACATGATGTTCTTTTTTATGTGGGTTCATCCACAAGCATGACCTCACTGGCACCCACACAGCTAAAAGATACTACATATGTTTCCAGGATCTCCAACGTTTATTTTTTTAAAAAGGAGAAAGGGTCTGTGATTACACAACTAAAGACTGCTGTCACACATACCTGAGGTGTCACACGAAACCTTAATTTTTGCATCTCCTGACTCCTGATTGTTTCATTCTGAAAAATTGCTACAAACTCTGCAAAACTACTAAAACCAGTCATCTACTCTAGAAAATTCCAGGGAAGAATAGAAAGTGGTTTTGAGAGAAAACACAGAGAGGCATAAAAAAATTAAATAAATGAGGGCATAAAAAGCAGCGCTCTTTCAAAGCCTTCCAAGCACTCAAGACCTGGTTCACCATGCACAGCTTGCTCAGCTTTGCAGTCCAGGAGCCCTCATCATACTCATCACACTTTATCAGAGGAGGCTTTGTGCTGGGCAGCAAGCTATGGTGATTTCTTTTTCAGCTGTGCCTTTTATGGCTTTTGGGGTGCAACAAGGAAGAGAAAGAAATCCACTCTTCATGTTTGGTACGTGATTTTCAAATGTTTAAGTTTCTCAGTTACACCTGATTTTCTTTGGAGTCACTAATAGCCCTGTTCTTCATTGAAAGTTATTTCCCCTGCCAAATTTCACCTTTAGAGCACTGAGCAAAAAAATATAGAGGCAACAAAACATTTCAATATATGGAAGCCTTTCCATCCTACCTTTTTGTTTGTTTTTTTTTAAATTTATGTCCTAAAAGAAAAAAGACGCTTTTCAGGATGCATTTGCAGACAGCTAAGATCAGCCTGAAGAAGACTATGGGAATGGAAAGTGTTCTACAGCCCTGGCTCTCAGCAGCCACTGCATTATCAGTTTTAGGACTACAAAAAGGGCATAAAAGCCTATAGGGAGAAAAAGGGATGACAGCTTATATTACCTGGAAACCTGCATCAGTGCAAATATTCTCCTTCACACAGAATCACAGAATATTCTGAGTTGGAAGGGACCCACAAGGATCATCAAGTCCAATTCTTAAACAGAACCACTGCCTCCCTGGCGGGGAATCAAACCCCCAGTCTTTTGCACAAGAGGTGGGGACACACCACTTTAACTTCTTGTCACTGCTTTCAATATGCACTCTCATAAAAGGGGTTATGAAATACAGCTGAGTTTGTACAGTTTCTTCTAACAAATAAACCTATATTCAGCACTTGCTGTTACAGTGAGGAGAAACATATACAGAGCTCGCCAGTCAATGGCAGTACTGACTCTTGACTGAGACTCCACTTGGGCAGTCAGGTCTTTAAAGCCAGTGTACAAAGCAGCACACTGGCTACCTAGAACCAATACCCCAGGTGGGTAATGATGGTGTTGTCTTGGCAGGGCAAGAAACACAGATCCCTCATAAGCATTGAATTGAAATAGTTGGCATCTGTTCACTCTGACAACAGATGGGAAAAACATTGATGCACTCACCAGGGCAATATCCATACCCACCTGATCGTACTCCGAAGCTCCCGGGTACAACGGCCAGCCCAAGAACAGCTCCGCAATGACACATCCCAAAGACCACATATCGATTGCTTCACAAAAAGGTAAACCAAGGATGATTTCAGGGGCTCTGCAAAGGAGGATGTTAGAAGATGTCAGCAAGGGGACCAGATCCACTTGGCTACTGTAGGGCATCCAGTGCTGATTGCAACACTCATGGAGCTGCTACCAATAAGTGTCACTACTGTGACAGAGCTGAGGGACCCACTGGCCACTGGCAAAGTGCTTAGTAACCAAACATGAATCAGTGAATATTTCTATTTATATATTTATATATTTATTGCAGAGGAGTACCTTGGATGTATATAGCCAAGAGATAGTCCTATGTTTTCCAGCACTTTGTAAAGGAGAGAACTACCATTATTTTCATTCGGCAAGTGGGAATATGAAGTCAACCTATTAAGGTCCCCACTTGAGGCTCTCAGGTCCAGCTCACTGTCCTGTGGAGAACAGAGCAGATTCCCTGCAGTGAAGCATCCTCCATTCACACAGCTCAGTGGGTTCACAAACAGCCAGACATTAAATAATCATTATAGGACCGGTATAAAAGGATTACTGACTTTTCGAACAAATGGCTGTAACAATAAAGCAGAGAAATAATGTAATTAGATCTATTAGACCTAAGCCTTTTCCTCAGGAGGAAGTAGCCAAGGAGCCTTCCTTTCCCAGTGTGTCCCAGGCACCTGATTAGATTTGCTTTTCCCTTTCAGCCCAAATCATCAGAATGCAATGGTAGTCTGGCTGCGCATTTACTGGCAGCTTCAGAAGATGTCACCAAAACAGCTCTCCTCTCTCCCCTCTCCCTTCTGTCCCACTGCCTTGGGATTGTTTGAATCCTTCTTCACTGATGCTGAAAAGGTCTATATGACGAGTTTAAACAAGCCTGCTCACCTCCAGTGGCCAATCCTCACCTTAGAGCCCCAAATGCTCTGCATTTCAAAAATAACTTCTATGTAGAAGAGTCAAAAGTATTTCACAAATACTGAAAACCTTATACATACACAAACATCTTCCTTACTTTTCTCACCTGTCTAGATGTCCACATGCTTAATGAGACATAATAGTTCCTATTTTACACAGGGATCACCTAAAACTGCTCTCCTGCTCTTTTTGCAACACTTCTAAAATCTCAGCTTCTGGAGCCAGGTGATATACAGCAGAAAGAATAACTTACTTTCCCATACTCCTCTAACTACAAAGAAAAAAAGCAGAAGACAGAGAAAAGAAACACACATTGCTTTAAAACTTTCATAATTTTGAATATAGCCTGGAGATTTCTTGGGCCCTGACACATATTTTGGGAATGCCTGGGGTTGACTATTGAGCAAATCAAGTGCCACCATCTGAAGCTTGAAATAGGACCCATGGTTCCCAGTTTCCCATCTGTCATCAGGATAAGATCTGACACTAGTGAGATCATACTAAGGATTACCAATTGCAGTGGAAAATATTATGTTTTAATCATGCCATTATAGTCATGTGAAGACATGTCTTAAGCCAAGAAACTAAGCAAAATGGGTAATTTTTTCCAAAGAAAGAAGCAAAGGCCCTGTAGCAAGAATCCATGCCCCATTTTCAGTCCACAAGCTTTCCCAATTTTGGGTTGACTTGTAATGATAAAAGTCTCAAACGATCTGTTCTCAAACCAGCAATGCAGAACACAAAAATTACAGGAAATTCTGAGATTTTTAAGGTAGAATACTTTATGTCATTCCCACAGAAAATAAGCCAGAGTAAAAAGTGGCTACCTTTAGCCCTTCTAGCTTCATCTGTGCTTGTCATTGTCATAAACTTTTTATTCTACCATCAATCTCTCCTTATGAGCAAGGGGTTAATTTTCCTCCCTATTCCATCATCCCTGTCATCCCTGCACACTACTCGACACCTAGACAAAATGCAGAGAGAAAAAGACAGCTATGGTGACCTGAATCTCATTACTATGTAAATCCTGCATTCAAAGCCATCTGCCTCTCCCTGTCTGCCTTCCACATTGTGAAGGAAATGTTCCTGGTCACTAATGAGAGCTCAGTCACACAGCCTGATCTTCAAATCCCTCCCACTAACTCAAGTGGAGGGAGTGGAGCGGTGGACTATCGGTGGGATATTCCCAATATTACTGTGTAGAGAACTCCCTGTTCATAAAAATTGCTTGCATGGCTCTCATATGCAACACACACCTCCTTCCCTCTCTCCCCACACTTAGGCTGCCAATACCTCCAGACCCTGCAAAGAAGGGATGACCTAGAATTTGAGGTTTCCAAATTTCTAATTCTTTTTTTTTCTCCTGAGTCTTTGGCTGTCCAGTGGGTTTTCCTTGAAGCTCCACTTTCTGAAATGCAGTAATTAGGAGAGAATTTCCTTTTTACATTCAAAAGAAGTCTTGCATCTCCACTGCTGAGAAGAAAAGCACAAACCAGTGTTCATATTATTTAAACACATAAAATGCAACTAAATGGAACACCATTCAAGTAAACCAGACCTATCCTCGTAGGGAGGGAAGGTGGTGAGATAGTTTTACGCTATTTTACTTTATTGAAAGCTGGTATTCACATTACACAATTGAGCCTAAATGTTACTTGAAATCTTTGCCCATTAAGTCCTAAACAGATGACTATTTTGGAACAGTGATCTAAGTGATCTGGTGCTGCCCTATGTATACCACAGCCAGCATTTGCGGCAGCTTTCCCCCAGACCTCATGTCATACCTGCAATTTTTCCATGGAGTAGCTCTAAGACAAAAAGGTCTTGTTAACTTAATTATGCAGTCATTAAGACACAAGAACAACAGGTGTTGGACACCACACAGGCTTCCAGATTTTCAGCCAGCAGACACCTCCTGTTTGCTGTGAGAAATTTGGAGTCATCACAGGGAGCAGCAGTCTGGCTGCCTGAGAAGGTCAGTATTTTGGTGGAGAACGCTACAAGTTCTGTAATGAAATAACTCGTCCATCGATAAATACCTCTGAATCTCTATTGGTGGACGTAGTTCTTCATGCTCAGATATGGACGCATACATCGTTCTGCATATAGACCTCTTTCTAACATGTGGAACTCCTCTCTTCCTTAATATAAACATATCAATTTAAGACAAGGTGAGATCTTGACTTCAATCACATTGTGAGTTCCACAGGCAACCTTCTGCTTTGAATACAGGTTAACTCATTTGTTCAAAGCCTGATTTTTCTTCTCCAGGTTTAAATTTATCATCTCTTACTTCGTGTTCGTGTAAGTTGGTCTAGAGGTGAAGATGGAAGTGCTTGAATCACCTTTCCTTTAGCACAAACTGGTTTTATATCTTTGCCCTGTTCTCCCATATCTGCAGCAGCTTCTGGCTTCTCTGTGTACTATCCCACGGTTATTTCAATCCACTTCCACTGCCCGATCCTACAAGTCCTCTTCCTGACATGACTGCTTGGAGACAGGCTAAACAGACCTAGAAAGAGTTAAACATGTGGATATTCCCCAGACTTATTTTACACTATTTGCAGAATGCTTTTGCGTTCCAGTCTTCCCTAAGCTTAATATTTTGTTTGCTTTTGGAGTGACACGAGGCATTTCAGCAGATGTTTTATCTGGGAGATCCTCTGAGACACACAGTCCTTTCTCCAGAGGAGCTGCAGTTAATTTAGGACATAGAATTATGTAGAAATAATTTGGTTTTCCTCTTCCAGTGTTTACTGCTTTTCAGTACTGCACTGACCTGGCCTAATGTTTTCTGTAATCTAGATCAAGTCCTTCACACTCCTCACTCCTTTCTGCAGCCTAACCTAAGAAAGTCTGTGATATCTGCATGCTTGAATACCTTACTACTGGTCCACCACTTTTTACAGATAATTAATACATTAAATAACTGTGGTCCTAAAATGTGCAGGCAGTCCACTCCACAACTTAGCCTTGTATTCCTAAAAGCACTCAGATTTAACTCCGCAATAAGAATGCTGTAATTACCTTTTCAAAAGTGCTAGAAAACAGTTCTTGTGTGGGATTTCTCCATTCTTTAGCTGCTAGCACCATGCAACACAGGCAAATGCCCTATTAAAGTGCACATCAGGGTGTTGAAATCATAAATTAGAATGACAATTCACATGGCAGTAGATCATCCTGAACAGCAGTGAGACCTTCAGCAGATCTCTCTGTGACTGCACAGGGAAGCGCTTCCTGTACCAACAGTATGTTTGGTTTTGTTTTAACACAGACGCACCAAACCTTTCAATTGCGGTGACGATCCTGTCTGATACCACACAAAGGCAGCCCACTGCCAGACACCTCAACACCTGCAGGAACATCCCCATTTACTGCTCTCTGCCAGATTTTTGGCATCTGCAACACCCTCGGCACAGCAATTCTTGTCTTCTGCACAAGACACGTGGAAGGAAAACAGAACACTCTGCCCTCCTGTCATTACTCTCCCATGAGCTGCCCTCGATGCCTTCCAACAAAAGGCACTCCCCTTCTGCATGTGCAGGCACAACCTGTTCTACAGCTCACACAGATCTCACCAGCACAGACCGAAGATTTACAAACCATTTGCTACCAGCCTGGGAAAGATTGAAGAGCCCTGCCAAGAGCCTCCATCTCCAGGAGAAAAGCAGCCAGCCCATCCCCACATCTACCCCTTTCCAATGAAATCACGTACCTGCCTGGACAGCAAAGGGTGATCTGCTCCTCAGCTCAGCACTGGGTCCAGCAAGTCTTGCACCACTTTGGAGCCCAGCCTGAATGAGCCCATGTGTTACCAGAAAGCTGCTGGTGCCAGGGACCCAGGGCACAAGGGTCCATGCGCTGGCAGCACCCACAGGTCTCCAGAGGCAGAAGAGCCACCTCATCATTTGCTTGCACCTCACATATGACCCCGTCCTGCTTCCAGGCCTGCTACGGGCAGAGTATTTACTTTAGCAACCCTGCTTTGTGGCAGGGTAATTTCATTGTCTGGTGTTTCTGTCAGGAAAATTAATTACCAGTCTAGTTCGCTGGCTTTTTCACCCACACATCACAGGACATTAAAAACAAATGCCAAAAAAATTCATTTCCACAGACCGGGATTCAGAGTGCTGGGCTCTTTCTGAATTTTAAAAATTCCCTGCAAACTGCCCCCATCAGGGATAATTTACCACCTCTAGTAGGGTCCCACGGCCAAGTGTGATAGTCCCAGCAGAGACTCAGCAGAGTCCTTCATGGACAAGTACACATATCAGACAAAAATATAACTCAAAATTTGATACTTGCTGGCACTTTGAGCAGAGACCGTTCCTGCTTCTCCCCTTTGGAAGGGCACGTCTAGAAGAAGGCTGCAGGCAGCTGCAAGTGGTGCAGACAGACCTACAGTGATGATGTGTCTGAGCTGATATACACAGCTCCTGTGTTATTCTACCTGCTAGTTTCACCTGCTACAGCATGAATTCCCGGACACAGAAGCTTTCACATGTCCACCCAGAAAGCACAGGGCAGAGGCAGAGAGAAGCGGCTGAAGCCCTCTGCCCAAGCAGGCAATCACTGACCAGCTGCACACTCTCGGCTTGATTCCACTCAGGGTTCATGCTGTTCCACGCACCAAAATACCTCCTGTGAGCACAAGGAACTGCATCCTTCACATGACTCACAAAATGTTTTTTTTCAAGTAACGGGGCTCTATCCTCCTGTCAGAGTAACCCTTTCTTTGGCATCTTTATGGACTCTTTTTCATACTTGCTCACTTGAACCTTTTCTATTTTGTGGAGATATCCACTTTTTATTGCCATATACTGTAGGATGCAAAGTATCCTTAGCTCTTAGTTAATTGAGATGGAGTGCACACAGCACCTTTTTTTGGTCCATTTTTACTTCTCAGACCCCATGAAGGTACGTAAAAGGAGACAGGCTTATATTCGGGAAGTAAAAAGTTATAGTTGTTACTTCCCTCAGCCCTCCACCTCTCCACTCACACAGACACCCTGAAGGCATGCAGACATCAAATATAGATGACACCCAGTCTGCAGCCATCCTCTGCTCCAGGGCTAGCCCATTTGCACACTTTGTGTCTGTGATAAAATCAGTCATCAGGGACAGATCTTAACACTCACAAGCACCAAACAGCTCCTGCTTGCTCACGCACTCCCTGTCCCATGCAGTGGACAGGAGAGAAGCTCTAGACTCCATCTGTATCACTTTCAGAAGGGGAGAGCTGGCTTCACAGCAGGACTTCTGCATTCCTCCTGTAGCTCCAAGTTCTGGAGTTGGCTCAGATGCTCAGCTGAAGGCCCATACAGAAGAGGTACAGCTTTGCAGACCATTTGGTGGCACATCAAGGAGTGTGACAATTCACAGATCATGTTGGGAAACGCCAATCCAACAGAATCCCAGCAAGGGACAGCCCTGGGAGTCAGGTCATCCCAGAACACGTGGGCACATCATGCCTTTCAAATTTCAGCATGAGTTCAAATCCTGGAGAATTTAGTCAACACAGGTATTCACAAGGGAGGGAGAAGGGCCATTGAGGAACACCATCCAATCTATCACAGTATACTACTTCCTCACAAAGGTGTGCTTGTTTGAGTGATAAGGAAGGACAGCGCCTCTAAAGGGCCTAGACACTTTCTACTTCATAGATCAAGCACAGGCACACCTGGTTTCTGGAGAGGACTGTAGGGGTACCCAGGGCCATTTCCAGGGCTGTCGGACCACCAGCAAGACTACCACTAGAGAGTAGCTCCAACACTGTATTGCTCACACTGACCTTGCCCATAACTCAAGATTAGTCTGCAACGCATCAAAAAATATCTGTATCAGCTCACAGGACTGGAAGCTGGATCCACTCAGCCATCAGTGATGGTTTATGTTACAGGACATAAATATAAACTGGAGGCTGGTAACAAGTGAGGTAGTGCAGGGGTTTATTCCTGACCAGTTTTGTTTTGTGTCTTTATCACTGATCTGAGGAAGAGGAGGCAGACTGCATTCTCACCCAGTTAATGGGTG
Organism: Pitta sordida; assembly: GCA_013390025.1. Classification (NCBI taxonomy): domain Eukaryota; kingdom Metazoa; phylum Chordata; class Aves; order Passeriformes; family Pittidae; genus Pitta; species Pitta sordida. Next base: position 512,284 of record WEKX01026828.1, on the reverse strand, counting down.
ATTCCAGACTGGAGAAGGCCTGGCGATGCACGTGAGGAAAGGGCTGCCATCCAGAGGCACCTGGACAGGCAGGAGGCATGGGCCAATGGGGACTTTCTCAAATGCAGCCAGGATAAATGGAAAGTCCAGCCATTGGGAGAGATGAGCACTTGTGACAACAGGGGAACTACTCAGCTGGAATGGCCATGAGCACCTCAGCTTGAGAGGCAGTGGGCATGAAGCAAGGACTCTGGTAGCAGCGGCAACAACAGCCTCCCTGGAGCAGGAACAGCAGACCAACAAATATGATGACAACTCCAGCCACATCTGGACACCATGTTTAGCCTGGGGATCCCAGTGCATGAGTTAACTGGAGCAACCTACTGGAGGAAGGGACAGTCATGGCATACATGATGGCAGTCTGCCCCCTTCTCTGCCACATGGAGAAAATAGTGCCAGTCTCTTCACTCAGATTGGTAGCAGGAAGTGAAGATGACAGAAACTGAAATAGGGGAGGTTCCTCCTGGGAATGGAGAAAACACCTCCACTGTGCTGATAAATTAACCACCAGCACAGGCTGCCCTGAGGGGCTATGAATTTGCTATCCTGTAAGGCTTCTAAGATACAGCACGACAAAGTCCTGATCTTGATCTCATGGCAGACCTAACTTGAACATCAAATTGGGCTAAATTAACTCCCAAGGCTGCCTCCCTCCTGAAGGAGTGGGCAGTAGGCAGAGAGTACATTATCTATACACTTCTCAATAGGAATTCACAGAATATTCTGAGTTGGAAGGGACCTACAAGGATCATGGAGTCCAACTCTTAAATGGCACCACTGCCTCCCATCGGGGATGGGAATCGAACTCCGGTCCTCCCATGTGACAGGCGGGGACACTCACCACTAAACTGGAAGCTCACTAAGATCTTCCTACATACAAGCAAAATACTACATAGTTGGGAGTGTTTCAGGGGGGTACAGGTGTGGGTCCCAGAGTGTTCTATCAAGTGTACACACAGAGAGTTCCGTTTTTCAAAAACGGAGAGAGAGTCACACAACAATTACTTCTGAGCTTGACGGGTGAAACTATCAACCAAGCCTTGTGAGCCAATCATTGCTATGGGTATTTATTAGAAAATAAATCATAGAAGCAGATAGACTACCCACCACTTGGTAATACACATGTTCCACGAGGGCGTTCATTAGGAAGGCTGAAAATGCTTCAGAGGTTGAAAGGGCTAATCTGGACCCCAGGGAAGTCACCCATTCCTTCCTCATCCTGGGCCATCCAATCAATGCCTGTGTCACTCTGGTCAAGCATTCAGCCAGCTTGTCTTACAGACCTCCCATGGTGAAGCAGCCATAAACACTGCCCCAAAGTGCCTCACCCCTTGTAATTTTAAGGAATAATACAGCTGTGCATAGCTGACTTCACATCATGCTTAATTACAACTTGCTGTAAATCTGGCATCTATGTAATACATATGGAAAAACATAACAATACATCTCACTTGACTTTCCCTATACCTGGCTTTCTGCCAAGGCCACACCTCCTCCCTCTCTTCACCATGCCTTGGTCTCAACAGATACTCAGTACTTACAACCTTGTCTCTTTTTCTCTCTTGCTTACTATGTCAGTCTCCTTTTTCACTCTCTTCCACTCTCTTCCTGCACATACTGTGGATGAAGAGAGAGGCAGACATCCCACACAGGATCTCTGAAACTCCCTACCTGCTTGGAGGGGATGCATACTGTGCACCTGAAATCACAGCCCTATGTTGCCCTATGCTGGTTTGCATCCATCTCTAAAAACGAGCTCTCACACAGACACACATCAGGCACTCCAGTAGGATCTCGATGCTCGCTGTCACCATCCGCATGAGGCTCTTGGAAAAAGCAATTTCCATAGGTTAATCCTGGAAGACTTTCAAGTACACCACACATATATCAAGCACTTGCCATCACTATGCACCTTTCTTGAGATTAAGAAAGCTGGATTCAGCCATGAACAAAGCCTGGGTTTAAATGGGGAGGGAGGGGTCCCTGCTGGGAGGCTCTGCACCACTCTGCTCTTCTATATACATCGCATACACTTCATTTAGGTAAGAAAACCTCCTGCTCTCTTCAGCAGGAGCATGTGAGCAAATAAATGATTGAAGCCCAGAGCCGGAGAAGGCAGCAGCTGTTTCTGGAAACAAGACAAAAGATTTAGAAACAGTTGCTTTTTCCCCCCTCTCCTATGTCAGGCTGTTTACAGAAACCAAGGGATGAAATTTTGCAGACAAAACCACTGAGAGCAGCCTGTCAGTCTCGGAGGGAAGGAGAAAGGGAGGGAGAGGGAGGGGAGCGTAGGCTTCTTTCAGGATTATGGATCATTGCTAAATTGCTCTATCAATTATTAAACCCATCACTCAAAGCACAGTAACCAAAATATAGCAGATAAAGCTTTTCTCATCCACTCTCTACCAGCTGCTCTCCTACTCCTAAAGCCAGAGGGGAATGAAAATTCCCATAGTTTATATTTTATAAACATAATTTTCCCTGTGCCTTGAAAATAAAGGATTTTTCAGACAATGTACAGTAGAACTGAGCCCGCAGCAGGAAGGTATTAAAGGAGGAATTGCCCTTTTGATTAGCAGACTCAAGAAATAAAACAGAATCTCTCCAATCAATACGATTTCTTAACGCTGAAAGGTTAAATAATCTGTCTGCGAATAGATGAAGGGGCAGGCTTCAGCCACCAGTAGCTGTTAGCTGCGATTTGGCGCTGGCACTGAACTGATCCAAGATCAACAGCAGGGTGGGCATGGTCCCAGGAAAGGACAGGACAAAATGGAACAAGGCAACTGGTCTGGCCAGTGGCTCTGTGAAGAAGGAAACTGTAAACACGCATCCAGGATGAGAGAGTAAGACCTGAGCAGGCAGTGCTGACAAGGAACCACACAGAGAGGATGACCAGGACTGGATCATCCAACTGGAAAGGCTTCCATGTGGCTACTGATGTCTGAATGGACGCGAGTTTCTAGCAGCACCATATGCACTTGCTGGAAGCATTTATTATATGCATCACCTGAAGCATATACAGTAATCCCCCGTTACTCACGGGCTGTTCGGTCTGGTCCTCCTCACACAAGTTGTGAAATCCGCAAAGATAGTGACCCCACGACGTAGTCAAGTACGCCAGGAGGACGGTCCTGAGAGCGGGGCTTGTTTCAGATGTCTGGCTGAGCTCGCTGTGTGAGCAGGAGGGGCTGGGGGCTGAGCAGACTGGGGTTGTGGTAGGTTCTGCGCACATGCCAGGTCCCACAACTCGCTTGAAAATCAACAGCAAGTATGGGATCTCGCAAATTATGGATCGCGACTATGCGGAGGATCACTGTACATGCTGCGTCCTGGTGAGGGCTCCAAATGCAGCTCAAGTTAAGCACGCATTTAAGTGTTTTACTGAACATGAATCCAGTAGGAATTCCTCACTGCTGTTGGGCTGGAAATTATAAGAGGAAAAAAAAGCTATTAAGCCCAGCAATGGAAAAGAAAGCCAGGCCCTGGGTTTAACCCAGAGACATGCCAAGCTTGTCCCAGCCAGAAGTGCATCTTTTTACATCCCTAGAGGAAGGCCTACTGGACTGATCATAATCATGCTCATCTCTTTGGACTCAGAAACGCAGAACTCCATAAATTTCTAAGGAGCTGCACAACACTGAGGACCACGACCATTGCCCTCAGGGGTCGTCAGCTCCACATTGACCCAGAAGCGCAGAAACATGCACAGGGGGTGACGCAACAACAGCTACATTCAACACAGCATGACCTCTGGTTGTTCTCAGAAACAAAAGCCCATGCACAGGGGGGAGGGCTGGGGCTTTCCCAGGTTATGGAAGAAATTGGAGAATAGAAAAATCATAATTTGAAAACAAAAGCCCTATCCATGCCAGGCAGTGAATGGATGAGCTGCAGTGCATTGGGTGCAGAAATCCCCTGAAGGAGGCATCTGATCAAGAGGGGAAGAATGCCAATTATGTGCTCCCATTCATGCCACTGCAATGAAAGCATAATTCTGACTCTGCTTTCTGACCTGCAGTATGCAATTTATGCAAATCCAAGCTGTTCTCGCTTCCCTCAGAGCCAAATGCCCACCAATGCCAGAGCTGGCTCTTACTTTTTGTTTTCCTTTTCAAATCTATTGTTTTCACTGCTGAATATTTAAGACCTTTTGTTGTTGCTGTTGCATTTCTTTGGAAATGAAATAAAAATTGAAAAATCCCATAGCACACAGAAACAAACAAAAGTTCACTTCTCATCTCTGACAGCCTCCCGTTCTGCCAGACCCAGTTCCATCCCAACCCCTTATCATTCCAGCCCAGAACCCTGCCATGTACCGGCCAAGTGAAGCTCCTCGTGTCTGATCTATAACATTCCTGAGACTTTTGTTCACAGCAAATACTGGAAGTTGCATCAAGCATGGTGGTTTTATGGGATTAGCCCAAATACTGAGCCAACTGTCAATATAAGGCTCCAAATGATTTCTATCCTTGGCAAACACAGATACAAACCAGACTCGGGCCATGATCCTAAGATCGGTTTCACAGAGCAAGTAACAGGTCTGAGGATAAAAATACCAAATTACTGCAGCCTTCCTTTACTTTTTTCTCCTTTTTTTAATCATGTCTACTGGCCACTTTTTTCTTTTAATAATTAGAAAAAGACAAAGACAAAAATAAAGTACTTATCCTGCCTGCTCCTTGGAGAAAGGAGCATTGCCCTTTACTAATCTCTGAAGAGCCACATAGATTTAATATTATTATTAGCAGCATCTATTTGTATTTCCATAGCACACACAAGTCCCGGCGGAGACCGGAGCCTCATAATGCTAGATGTTAAAACACAACATGCTAAGGAACTGTGTCTGCTCCAGAGAATTGATGACCTAAGACGATGTGTGGTGACAGGGGAACAGATTGGTGGAGCAGTTCGCCCAAGATCATACAGTGAGAGCACAGCAAAGCCAAGAAAAAGAGCAGGGTCCTTGCAAACAGTGTGCTTTATCTATTAGGCCATGTCTGTCCATTATGATATTAGGGAGTAACAGTAATATAACATGGATTTCAGGGCTCTTTCAAAAGACACGGGTGTTACTGAGGTAAGGCATGTTTTAGGGGAAAATTACCTGTAGATAAGACCCAGTAAGACAGTAGCCATGTCAGGAACAGCTCATGAAATCCAAGGCTCCCTTTTAAGCCCCACTTTGAGAGTCACAGCACCCTGCCTCCACTGAGAGGACCTACCTGGTCTACAAAGACGCTTAAGGAAAAGGTTGGGAATGCCTGCCCATCCACACATGGAGGTAAGTGTGGCTGGGAACAGCAGGAACACCTTGGAGCTGCCCCAGTTGGCTATTCCTACTGCAGAGTTGAAAATATCTGCTTTCAACTCAAGCCCTACTTGAGTCAGCACAGTGAGCAGAGAGGGTGACAACAGCCCCCAGTACAAGCAGCAGGGCACAGCACTGTGGAAAAACATTCCTCTTCCACAGATTGCAGAAAAACAAATCCACTCTGAATTTAATTTATTTTTATTGCATTTATATTAGGGCTAACATCTGGAAGTGTTAAGTAGAGTCACACTGTACCAGATGCTGTAAAAAAAAAAAAAAAAAGAAAACATTCCGTACACCAAAAGACTTGCAACCTAATTTGGGATCCCTTATCACTCTGGAAGGCTCTGGGACTTACTGCTCAACATCTGCTAAAACAGGATCTGCAATTAAGCCTGAATAACATGCAATCCTTGACCCACTAGAGTGACCACTATGAATCTGGTTCCTGCAGCTACTGTATTTTAGGGCCAAAGACTGCAACTGCTCCATTGTCCAAAGATGGAAGAATGTCCCTGAAAGTGTAGCAGAGGAACAACTCTGACTTCAACTATTAATGTCACACATCTTACTGGAGCTGGACAGAAAACCAGAATAAAGCAAGAAGACAAGCATGGTATGCAGAGTCCTGAAGGAATTATGATGCTTGTGGGTAGAAAGGCACCACTTCAGAAGAAACACTTTTAAAATAAAAGTCTTCTGCAAAGTTAAGTTCATTCTTTATTTAAAACCATCACATGGAAATTTCAATTGTTCGGCAATGTATCTCTGTACCAAATCAGGAGCCTAAATTCAATCATTAAAGTGTGAAGCTGAAGCATTTAAATCCATAGTAAGTGCAAATTTCAACACAATTTTAAGTAAGGAGTCGCTCCCAACACCTTCATAACATGTCAACACATAGTCATATATTTGTTTCTGGGACTCTTCAAATGTCTCCTTTTACTGTTTCATTTTTTTCTCGTCAAAACAAATTCTTAAAGCTTTCCCAATGTTCTGAAAAAAATATAAACATCTCCCGCATGTTAAAATCCTAGGTGGCCACGACAGGAATTTTTGAGAGACAAACCTTGCAGAATAAAATAAAAATCATACAAAAGAAGCTTTTTGCCATACACAAGGGGAATTTGGACTGACTCCCTTCTGATTAATTTCAACTTCTAATTCGTCCTTGGATCACTCTGCAGTATGGATATTATTTCTTAATTCCACTGTTTTGTAAGTAGCCAGTACTGTCCTTGTAAAGGGCGAAGAAATCTCCATATATCAGTAATGCTTTTGGCTGAGGAGAAGTTTAGTAATTACTCCAGAGGAAAAAATAAAACAATTAAAAGTACTTCCCAGGACATGAAAGCAAAGATCCACCCTTTCTTGAAAGAAGGGGCTATCTTCCGCATACATTCTTATCTTCAATTATTGTGATGCCTGCAACCATTTAGCTCTCTGCTAAGTCAACTGCAAGGTTCAAGAACATTTCCTGGCATTCTCCACATTTTTCTTACATGTTGCAATTTTATCTGGTGTGTATCATATGCTTCCCTCCCAAAATGCTTGAAATGAACCGTCTTCCTCCTGACAAAGGAGCTGGGGCTTCGTAAACTTCACTGCAGCTCTCAGAAGCTTCATCACTTGAGAGCTGAGTTAGAAATTAGCGAAAACAGAACAAGTTTGGTTTTGATCAGTAAAACTACAGTATGTTCAAGCAGTAGGGGATGCAAATAGACCAACACCTCTCGTTAAAGACACTTTAGTCCAGTTCTAAGCCTATGAATTTATTGCCTCAATGTCTTAGAGCTTCCCTGTCCCTCCACTAAAAACCTTACTACTGTATACGCGCCTTTGGTTTCCTTACCTTCTTTGCTGCACCCTTACCTACCCACCTCTATCACTGCTGCTCCCCTGACACCCGGTTTAGTTGTGGAAAGTCATGTTTTTGGTTTAACTGGGACTGTGACAGGGTCGGTGCTCTTGCCCATACTGCAGTGGGCAGGCAGCCTCCAGCTGGGCAGGGTCAGCACAGAAGGTCCCTGCACGAGGGCCAGCTCACTACCTACCATATGATTTACTACCAACACATGGCAATATTTAGGGTGCAATAATAAAGTGCTGTGCGAGTGCTTTACCAACAAATAAGATGGGGAAGGGAATAACTGTATTTCCCCTGTTATTCTAAGGGGAGGTTCACCAAAAGGTTAGCGAGAAAACAATGTAGGCCATCGATCACAGGGACAGCTAACCTAGAAAGGTTACTGTGTGTTCCTGCCTCATTTTTCACATCTATAATTACCCCGCCACTTCTCCTCACATCCCACCCATTGCCAAGCAGCAAATGCCAACCACCACTGTTTTATTAATTACGTATTTTGCCTATGCCCATTGACACTGCCCTGCAACACGCCATGGCAGCTGAAGGATTAAGTAGTACAATTTCTGTGATCATTGTAGGGCAGCATGTCCAAGGAAAGGGAGCTTGAGGGCTTTCCTGCCTTTCTTTAACAAGATATGAGAAGCTACTCCCTCTCAGCAGAGGCTGAGGTGGGATGGAGATAGGAGGGAAGCCGCTCTTCATTATCCACTCTGTAAGAGGGAGAAGCAAGGTAGGGGCATATGAGGGAAGATCGCTTCCATTCATGAAGGGCTCAGATTTCTTTTGGATCCTCATCCAACTGCAACAAAATGCCAATATTGCTGAACATACTTAGCACCTCCTAAAGCGCAATCCTACTCCGAACAGTGCCTGTCTAAAAACAGCAATACCAGGCTCCCTGTTTAGTGTGTCTTCCTGATGCCTGATCTGAATTTCTCTTTTTAAAAGGAAAAATAAAGTAATTTTTCTATCTACCAGTCCAGCAAACTCAACCAAGGCTTTTAGAGCCAGTCTGGACTCATTTCTTGCATATTTATACCCATAAATATGAGCAGCCAAATTAAGAGTTATGCAGAGATGGGCAGGAGAAGCGGAAGGCAATGACTTGAAGACAACAAATTTGCAGGGAACTTGGTAATATGTTTCTAATCACAGTACAGCATCACACTTCTGATTCAGGGAAGCCTTAGGGTCTTTCTTTTTTTTTTTTGCTTTGGGGAAACCTAAAATAGCTTCCTGTGAGAACCTGCGTTCTGTAATCACCACTTCATCTTTCTGCAGTATTTCTGGATGCAGGTTTTTCAGTTGTAGAATAACAGTAAATATGTATAAAGAACGAAAACTTCTGCTTGATTGAGAACCATTTTCTGTTCTTTTTTTCTGTCCCACCAGAAACTATAATTAATTTGTGCTCTAACAACACCAAAGTCATTACTTTCTAATTACAACTGTATCTGCAATAGAACTCAGTGTTGATGAAAACCAGAATTGAAAAAAAATTGCTGACAAAAGCAAAAAGATCACATGACAAAAGCCAGCACAGCGATACAAAGTTACATGCACGTCCTGTTGCAGGTCTCAGAGAACCTCACACCCATTGAATGGCAATGAAAAGAGAAATACCCTGGAAAAGCCAGTAGGAGTAGACTCAAGAGGACATGAAATACTGAATTTCTCTTGTGAAAAGACCTAGAGGAAAAGCTTTTGCAGGGTCTTTGAGGCTGCTGAGCTCTAAGATGCTCACCTCAGGATCCTAATAGCAAAATACTACGCACAGATAGGATCCAGAAAAACCAGGGTGATGTAGGCCACCTTCATGTTATCAAGGGAAACCAAAAAGTACAGTACCTGCTGAGCTGCTGGCCTCCATGGCTAACTCAGTGTCAATTTAATGCATTTCCAAATGATTGTGAAGGGACAAAAAAAAAAAAAAAGCATCCAACAAAAATAATCATAGAGCAACAGCCCATCCCTATACAGTCTGCCTTCTTTTACTTCGCGCCCCCATATTGCGGCTTCACATCTCAGCGGCACGATTTTTTAGCAATGAAGGAGGCCCCTTTTTGCAACTGCGTATGCGCGACCTGGCACGGATGAATATTCAATTAGGCAGTCATGAATATGCAAATCAATCCTCACAGCCGCCCGCAGCAGCCCTGCCACTCTGATCACTCTGTCGCCGTCTGCGTCCCCGCCGCTTCGCTAGCCCCCCCGGCAACCGATACACAGCAACACAGTGCCAAAACAGCGCCGGGGAGCCGTCTGAGGGTGCAGGGCAAATTTGTATATTAATGAGCTGCCATTCAACGCGGAAGTAGGGCTTCATGGAACCCAATTAAGACCGTGGGTCTGCGATATAGGCGACCCGGCTGTAGTTATACAGTGAATCCTCTCTGTATCGCGACTTCTCCTTCACGGCCTCGCGCATTTGCGATGTGAATTTATCGCAGTTTTGATTCCACCATATGCGAATTTATGCCGCTCGCGCATGCATGGTCCCTCTGCTCCACCGAGAGGCGGTGCCGGAGCTCCCTGTGGGGCGGCGCTGGCCCGGCCCCATGGGGACGGCCGGGAGTCCCGCTGTCCCGTTACTCTAAGCGCAGCTGGGGAACTGAACCCCCCGCGGGCGCATGTTACTGTTTCTGTGGCTACAGGGAGGGAGGGCAATGCCACAGGACAGTGGGGCTGGGCTGGGCACAGCGGCTATGCTCACTCCGCTGCCACAGCTGAACCCCCCCCGCCCCGCAGGGCGCTGCCGGCAGTGCCCGGGACGGGCGGTGCGCGGGACGGGACGGGCATATGCACTGGAGCCGGGGAAAGGGCAGGAGCAGCGGCACGGGATTTGGTCATGGCGGACCCGCGGGATCTCGGGGTTGGGAGGGGGTCTCCCGAGGCAGAGGGGGCTCAGAAACGGTTCCCTTTTCTTCCCCGTGTTCAGAGAGTCCGAAGGGAGAAGCAAAAAAGTGCGCCCCGGAGCCCTGCGGAGTTCCGGGGGGTGGGGCAATGGGCGTGGCCTGCATGCATATTAACGACCTGCCGTTCTTTGCGAGAATAATGTTTTGCGGGGGGCTGTCGCCTGTCCTGTTCCTTGCGATGGAGGAGGTATAACTGTACTCCTGATCTGGACCCAGAGACAGTGGAGAGGATGCTGGAAAAAATCCACAATCAACATTGGTTCCCATCTCCCAGAGGTGAAAAGCAAAACCTCTCCTTGTCCACAGACTTCTCCAAGTCCTTTCTTAGACAAAGTTCCTACTCCCATGCCTGTAAGCACTCAGAGGAAGCTTCCCTCAGCCAAGTTCTCAGGAAAGCAGCACACGATAACTATAACTGTGAACTGTCATCTTTGTGATTGACCTTTGCACAGACATTCCAACTACAGGTACAGCTTGTTTAGTCTTCATCCGCTCGTTATAGCTCCCTCCTTCACCCAGTGGGGTATCTCCCTTGTGGTGTTCCACACCACATCGCTGTTACCAGAGGTGATCCTGGCACCTCTGCCAGACCTGGCCAATAGCTGAGATCAAGGCAAAACCGACCAGAAGCACTGGCTTCTTGCATTGATGCACATCCTGCACACAGACAAGGCATGGGTGGCTCCTGACAAGAAGTCAGAGCTACCATCAGCACAAAACCTGGGTCACAGAGCTCATTTCAATACAAGAGTAAAAGCTACTTACACCTACTGCTGGCTGCATAGTTTGCTCTCCTCCCACCCACACTCCTTGTGCTGACTTCTCCAGCCTGGCCTGATTTATAGCGATCTTTCTTCCAATGGAGAAGGCCAGTGCCAGCACAGTGCTGATCATCCCCTGAATCCAAAAGGACAGGTTTTCTTGTCATGTCAGCGACAGGACTGGCACTGTGCCCAAGTACGATTTGCTGGACCAAGGGAGAAGAGAACCAGACCAGGAGATATCTAAAGCTCCTGGTTTTGACACGGCCTGAGAGATCCTCAGGGACATCAAGAGAAGAACAGGAAATGCTCTTACCGTGTTTTCAGGGAAATTTATGAGAAAATTTCAGTTTCCCATGTATGATCAATTTTAAAGATCCAAAATTCAATGCTGGAAATTTCCTTGCCCTCCTGATTAAGCCCATTCACAGTTCCTTCAGGTTGACGGTTTAGCCATAAACTGGGGACATATGTGTTTGGGAACATCTCCTGGTATTTCTTTGAATTCCACAGTTTATTTACTTGTTATAGAAACAAAGAACAATCAACAACATGGTGCAGAGCCACATGCTCTGGAGCGGAGCAACAGATGCAGACCCTCCAGAACTGAGATGGGTCCTCTGAGGATCTATCTTATTCACTTTTAGAAAAATCCCCTCTTTTCCACTTTTCCTTGAAGCAGCAAACTAGATGAGGGAAGGATTAATTAGCTGATGTTTGTAAAGCCCTTTGAAGATGGAAAGTGTTATTTTAATTTTCAAGTCTCACCAAAGGAAAAAAAAATTAAAAAAGGAAAGGCCAGAGAAAGATTTCTGCTGTTTCCTACAGAGAGGTCTCAGGACTGAGCTCCTGTACAGAGACACTCCTCCAACACTATGTATTAACTGGCAAGCAACACCACAGCCCTTCCCCCAGGGTGTGTATTAACAGGGTCTCTGCCCAGCTGCCTGTTTTCATGAAACATGTAGAACTCAATACCACTGAGACCTCTCCCACTGCATCAAATTTGCTTGAATTCGTCCACCAGATTCCAAAGTTAAGGGGAACACAGCAGCAGCGTGATCACACACACCTCATTTTCTAAGAAGCAGACTAAAAGCAAATGAGGAAGGCCCTTGAATACAGATGTAGAGCACCTGGCTACCCAGAACCCCGGGGAGCTATTTTTTTTCCCTGAAGTGTAAATTACAGAAGTGATTTATCTTTCTTAAACACTTTGCACCTATTGTTGGAATTTCTGTACATCTCCTTTACCTGCCCCCCACCCCCTCTTCTAATGTCTTTGGCATCATAAATATGCACTCAAGCAGAGTCATGCTGTGGTGCAGGACAAGGATCCCCTGGCAGCTGGAGAGTAACAAGAAGATTACAGGTAGGTGCCCTGTCTGAGGATGACAAAAATAGCAAGAAGACAGACAGGATTGCAATATATTAACCAAGGACAAACACGAGCTGTTACACGTCAGGCCTGAAGTGAGCTGGAAACCAAGAAAGGGAAGACTTTCCAGTGTGCAGCTCATTTACAGCTCCTTCAACTCTGTGATCTCATCAAAACCTCACGACCACCAAAAATAAACAGGATGCTTGTTTTGAGTTATCCTGTTAGGTAACATCTGAGTATACACCTCACTGATGCCTAAGGTCTAGCCTCATGACTAGGACTAGCAGCACCTGTCCCAAGCCTGATTTCACCTGAATTCCTTGCCCTGCTCTCAATACAGCAAAGCACAAGGTGCAAGAGCTGAGAGGTCCTGCATAAAAACAACCATCTGGTGAAGGGGCACGAAGAACCAGTTAAAAACAGAGTAGCTCCACCATATGGACAAAATAATTCAGTTGGGCAGTGTAGGAAGAAGCAAACTCTATTATAATAATTGTGTTGCCAAGTGATGTTACAGACTTGTCTTTCCCCCTCACAGCTTCTGCACTGATGAAGAACAGAGCTGCCCCCATAATATGGCACCATCACTACAGCAAGATCCAACTGTTCCCCCAGGTGACTTGTGGGAATACCAGGTTAGCACCAAAACGTCTACAGCATGAATGGAGCCTAGAGACAGGAACACTGCACTTCCCTACCACCGTGCTCAGGCTTCCATTCCGAGTTTGGGATAAGCCAACCCAGTTCAGCTGGACAGCACCATGGGGAAAGCTGACTCAGAATTAGCACACCAGTGATAAGCTAGGTTTGGAAAACTTCTGGCCCACCAACCCCAGGGGCAGGCAATGCAAACTGGCTAGGGTGTAAGGCACCTCTCTTCCTACACATGGGAATTCTGGCCCTCCTGTTATCACCCATACATTCAGGACAGAGCAACTTAATAAATCCTTGACTATAAAAGAGGTCCGTCTAGAACAGCTCCCCTTCTTCTTCAGGCTGTTGATGAAAAGGGACCAGGTATGCAGGCTCCAGAAGGACTTCTTACCCTGCAGAGTGAAGGTGACTCCTCCCTGAACATCAACTAATCGCCTCCTCACACAGGAGCCATTGCTACTTGGGCTGCTAGGGTCCTGCAATCAGATTATCATCACTAAGAGCTAATTACTGCAGATGCTGAGTTTCTAAGGTCCCACCCTGTCTCTCGTGGTCACAGTAGCATGCCTCTCTTGAGAGCCCATCAGGCAAGGGATCTGTCTCTTCTGCTGCCCCTGCCCACTCACCCCTGCAGACCAGCAGGTAGCAGCCAAGCCAGCAGTGTAAGATGAGTGTGAGCATCATCACCTCAGTAAGCACATGCTGCAGCTGAGTCTGGCACACAGGGCAGAACACACGCCCAGGCCAGGCTAACTCTGGGGCAAGGACAGATCTGGATGTCAAGCATGGCCACCCCAGGTAACCTCAATTCTCCTGCCTCTCAGTGACATACCCTTCTGCTGAACAATTTGCTATAGGCATGAACTCAATTCAAGTTCAAAGCATTAGTTTTCTTTTGGTAACTAACTTGCTCTTTCCCTCCTTTTCCTTTGTTTCCACACACTACTCTGTCCCTTTCCCCATCTCATTTTTTCCCATGCTGTGGCTTTCTACTGGTTGCATTTATTTCCAGACATGCATGATTGTAACCAAAAGATTTCCTTGCACGGGCAGCCTTGCAGCTTCCAAACAAAACGGACAAACCCACTAACGTCTTCAAGGGTGTGGAAAACAGAATGTGAAGCACAGCCTCTTGCTGCAGACATCATTTCCATCAAGCAAAATCCCAATCCGAGGCCAGTTAACGCATTAGTCATTAAGTCTGGATAAAAGGAAATTTATTTGCACAGCCCTGCTTAGACAAGATTGAAATCTTAACGTGCCCTTCCCCCCTCCTCTGCTCTCCTTTAATACCTTATTAATATTATACACCAGCACAAGCCAACATGCAAATAGAGCTCTATGCAAATACAAGTCAATGCAAAGACAGCTGCACTTGGTTCAGTGCGTTAGTGCAACTCCAGAGGAATGGCCAGGGGAAAAATAAATCATATAGATGATAGAGAAGGCATGCCTTAGCTCCCAAATTTCCAGGGAGAAAGCCATGTGTGCACGTCTGTCAGAGCAGAGCTTACTGAGTTTCACCCAGAAGATAAGGTAGTTAATATTCTGGTTAATTAGGAGCTGCAATTCTCTTTTCTTTGCCCTCCTAAGTGTCTGAGGCTCTGTCTTGCAAAACCTACTTCTAAACTGGACTTAGAATTACAACTCTGCTCACTAAAAGGACTACAGTCAACTTCCTTGGACATTATATTTCTGTTTATTACTTCACATCAGATCCACTTAGTTTCTAGAGAGAAATCTTGCTACAGGTTTTGCCAGAAGCACAGGCCTGCAAGCAGCAGCCCTGAATTTGAAAGCCAATCATTTCCATGCCTTCCCAAGCACTGCTACCAGCACTGCACTAATTGTTGCTGGCAATCAACAAGTCCCCAGGTATTACACTGGTGAGGGGAAAAAGTACTTCTACCCAGAGAGTTTTGAAGAGATACCTAACAACAAAATTTTTACTTTGACACATAAGCTATCTGGCCTCTTGAAGGAGAGTCTTGATCAAAGGGGTGGCTCAGAGCTGTTGCTAACTGCCATTCCCTTGCAGGCAGGTATGAAGATCCATTTGATTCCAGCTGTGAGAGGCAAGCCAGCAGGTCAGCCCTTAGGGTGTGGGTGGTAGCAGAAAGATCCAAGCACTTCACATTTCCATAATGACAGCTGATCAACTTTCATATACCCAGGCAAGGTAAGCACAATTTATTAATCCCACTTTATAGCTGGGAAGACTAAGAGATGTAGCAGAAAAGTAATTGTAAGTTCACAGAAGCAAACAAGAGATAACTTCCTTTGTCTAAACCTTGTATGTGACCCACAAGACCATCTTCAGCTACAAGCGCCAAGTTTAATAGCAATACATACCACTGCAGTTGGTAACCTTGCATTTGGAAATATTTCTCAGCTGTAAAGGACAGCTGAGAACGCATTAAGGTCACTCAGAACACTTTCTGAAAACACGCAGTCCAAGGAATGCAATTTTTGTTGAAGAACTATTTGGAAATTAAGTTCCCAGCTGGAAAGCTCGTCTGATAGAAAGGACAAAGGAACAAGGGCATCTGTCTTGCCCAACAAATACTGAAACAACATATCCTTGCTCTGAGTCTCCAAGGATCTGGGTTCAGGGAAGAACTGAGCAGGAACACCTTGCATCCCTAACTGGCAGCTCTTCCAACTGATGCTACTTCAGTAGTGAGCCAGAAGGAGGGGTTTGTAGAAGTTATCTCCACATGCTTCTTTCTTCCAGGCATTGGGATGATGTTATGCAAATACAAACTTCAAAATGAGGGAGAGAAGAAGGTTACAAAACCTAACAACTGAAATCTTTACAAAACAACATCCTGTCTTTGGTGATCATTGATTTAAGCCCAAGATGTGCTAATTTTCTGTTAACTGTACTCCACACTATTATCCCACATACTGCTCTTTATTACAGATAATGCTATAGATCCATGCCTGTTCCATGACAGTGCTTATTCAGAAATAAACATAGGCAGACATCTGGCAAGTAGCAACACATCAGAAAGGGCATCAACAATTTTATTTTTTAAATTTTACTCTTTTAGTGGTTTTCCTTCTTTATGTAACTGGGAAAGGGCTGAAGTGAGAAAGATCCCACACAGAAAAAGAGCTGGCTTGCAATGCAGAAGAATGAAAGCACTGCTAAGAAAACGAGAAGACAGCTGGCTTCCACAAAGGGTGCCAGACCTCATGTCTAAAATTAAAGAATCTCATATTCTGAGGAAAGCACCTAGTCTTGCCCTGAAGTAGAAAATTAAAAAGCAAGAACTGGAACACACCATATTATCATTAGTGCCCAATAAAAACCTTACACAAGTTGGGATCCAGACTAAACCCTACACATGTTGGTAGTACACGACAGGCTTTATTCTTCAGTGTTTTGTTTCAAGGCCTGCGTGAATGTACCCATCTTACAAAGACAGTCACTTCTGGTAGCCTGGTTGGGCAGCCCTAGAAAGGCCAAAACCTAAGAGAGTCATAAGGTTGGCTTAGTCCTTTACTTAAGTATGATCTCTCCAGTTCATGGAAGACAGAAAAGAAAATGGGCAGTTTACTGCAGCTTCAACACTGGCCACAATACCACATTCCCTACCCTCCCTGTCTACTTCCTCAGCACGAGCTTAACTGTCCTTGATTTGAGGGAGACATCATTATTAACACAGATTAATAACAAAGCAGGTACCAGTACAGGCAACTCCTGCACAGCTCCAGTCAGACGTGAAGAGCAAGCACCACATGTAGATCTGGAGTCCCACCTCCATGGAAAGGTCTGGGAAGCACAGCCCCGGCTTGACTGTTGCAGACATTTTGGTTTCTCAGGTACATCTTCTCGTGGTGGCACTGCTGGTTTAACCAGTTTGTGCACAAAACCCCAGGTCCCACATCTGCACTTTCCCTTGGGACAAGCCTGTACAAATTCTAACTGGGTCACATGAGGGTGGAATGGCTCCGATGGACCAGGCAGCTAAGATGGGGAGAGGGAGACAGCACAGCTCAGGCGGCTGCCCACCAAAGGGCACACATGTCACTATGCCCCAGAAGAAAACTTGGTAAGCTCATGACCAAGCTATCACACACAAGTATGTAAAAATGAAGCCAGAGCAACCATCAGAGTGATGGAGATCAAAGTGGGGGAACCCCTTGCTGGTCCATGGCTCATTTCTCTTACACTCCCAGCAGAGTGGTCTTTCAGGTGGTTCTCAGTGGTTTGGCCATTAATCACAGATGGAGGGTATTTTCTCTCACATGAAAGCAGAAACCCCCCAGAAGGCAGCCCAATGGTGCTTACGACCTTATGCGGTCCCTCATCCTCACCTGCAGAGCTACCAGGGAGGCGAGCTTTGCTTTTCATGTTAACACACAGTAAATTAATCTCTTTATTAAGAGAGTAAGAGGGAAATTGCATAACTTCCCCAATTTCCCAGTATGCACTTGAATCCTAAACTTGTTTCCCACCAATACCACAAGCAATGCTGCTCATGTCCAGAAGGCAAAGAACAGGACAGAGAGGGAAATGGAGAATTTACCACTCTCAATCAGGTAACAAATATGGGAGAAAAACATCCCTGTCAAACAGTCAAAAGTACTTTGGAGAAAAATCTCTAATGCTTTACCTAGTTTGCTTCTATTTATGAAAAAAAATTCAATTGTCAGTGATGTGATTTTGAATAATTAGATTTGCCTACTTGTCTTGCATTGCTTTAGCACTGACTAGGGGGTTCACATACTACTTCAGTCTTTGCGCATTTTCTTTGAGACATATTTTCTCCCTGGCTTTGGGCCAAGTCCTGGTATTCTTTTTACTTGGGGAAAGTCCTCAGGAAAGTCTGTCACAGATTTGTTTCGAATTAATGTCTTTGCCTGTAAAGACTCATCTCTTCCTATCACTGACTAACACATGAAAACAATCTAGATCTTGTTGGGAATTTGGTAGGATCACAGAAATTATCTAGCTGTGGCAACCTTGGCCGCAACAGGCTGTGGAGATAACCTTCATACTCCATGGGCCAAACTACGAGAAGCGACTTGAGAACTCATGTCCACTGTTATCCATGTTAGTATGAGAATCAACTCTTATTTCCCCCGCTCCTATTTTCCTGAAAACTAACTATGATGACGAGGCCCCAGTCATCATTTGCTCATCTGGTGGGCAACCAGGCAAAGGTGGATGCAGACCTTCTCCCTCGCTCCCCATTCTGCCATACTCCTGCTCAGTCACCCCCCAGTTCAAAGTCGCTGGAGGCCTTGGTTCTTATCATGAAATGTTCTGCCAAATCAAATGTAAACAAATGACATGCACAGTTGACATGGCAACAAAGCAGCACTGCACGCAATGCAGCAGCATTTAACTCTGCCGAGCTGGGCACAAATTTTCAGGAAAGATCAGAGCAGGCAAGAAACTGCAAAGGTAAAAGACAGTATCTTCTCTCCTTTCTTCAGGTGCCTGGAGAAATACACTTAGTATACTCTCAGTACTCAGGAGTTCGCTGAGAAAACCGCCAGACCACCTCCTGCAAGAGGTCTTCAAACTTCCAGGCAGTTTAGGGTGGGATGAGAAGAACTCCAGAGCATCACATGCTTACAGATCTCAAAGCCCCTCACAAAGTTCAGCATCTCATACTAGTCTTTCCTACTGAAGACTGGCAGCATACCCCTCTTCCCTCATGACGATCCTTGTGTATAGGTGATTCACAGGAGCAGAGCCCAAGCATCCACCACACACAAACAATGATAAAAAGCAGGAGAGAATGAAAGGGCACAGAGAATGGACACAGCAACACACTGGTACAATCACTTAGTATACAGTATCATGTTATTTGCCCCCTCAGCAAATCTCTCACCAAAATACAGTCCTAGACACATACAAAGTGTCAGAATAAAAATTGATACTGCACTGGGGCTCACCTTGAACTGTGCAGTTTCGTCAGCTACCTCAGAGTAAGTCAGATTCAACAGAAGGTTGGAGCCAAAGGTGGGTGTTTTAACTGCAAGAACTTTGGAGTGGGGACTGCAACAGTGTGATTTGACACTGCTTTTCTCTACAGATCTCACAGTCTTCTAATTTTAGATGCCCAGGACAATTTCTCTGACCTAATAAAAAAATACCATGTACTATCACAGAGCATCTCACTCTCACCGTGGTGGGAGCACTGTACCAGGTAGGCGTAAATACTTTGGGAACATCAGCACCAGGAAGCATCCTTTTTGGAGCAGGCTCTTTCAGTTTCACCTCTCTAAGGAAAGCCTGCCATCACCGAGTTACTGGAGAGCCCAGCAAGGCCATGTTAAGCCTGCAAGGCAAAGTCCCTTTAAATAAACGCGGTTGCTGATGTTAAGATAAGCATCCAAGCAGTAAAAATAATGAAGCTGGCTCTTAAATAATGAGTGCTGATGGCCCCCTCTGCTTGCATTCCTAGTCTAATTACTTACATGGTTAGCTCAGCCCTATATGCCTTTCAAATGCTGCCATTTAAAAACGAAAGTTAAATCCACTTGGAGAGGACAAGAACTAATGGGAACTACAATGTGTGCACGCTGCTGCCAGAGGTGAGGGTCCTGCCACAGGGGCCCCTCCCCTGCGTCTCTACTTTCAACAGGAAAACACAATTTAAAAATCAAATGAGTTGCCAGCTTACAGATGGAAGAATAGCTCTTTAAGATGGAGGAATCCGCAGTTTTTGAGCTTGGGAATTCAAATTGTTCCCTAGTATGAGGCACATATTAAGAGGCTTGGGTTATAGTGCTGAGGTCAGGGAAGGCAGGAGAGCTCCTGATGACGGAACGACAGGCTTGGAGCACAGCTCTACTGCTGTCCTTTGCTGGGATCTCCTCCAGCTCTGCTCAGTTCCAGGTGAGCATCTACAACCATGCTCATCCATGTGGTACATGTCCCAGCCACATCCCAGTCACACAGACAGGCCACCCACTGTGCACAGACATGTATATGAGTCCCATCAGCACCTGAAGAAAGGCTGCAACCCCACAGGGTAGCACCCCAACTGATGTCTCTCTTATGTGCTCTTCCCATTCAGTTTGGCACCAACATTTTGGCTCCCAAAGCTATCCTGGCAACAAGTCCTTTCCTGAAAATTTATCATATGCCTTTACATAAAGCTGCCAGAATCATTTATAGACACTTACCTAACAATATCTGCTTTTGCTTCAGTCATTAGAGAAATAAACAGAGGACGAAAAAGAATCAGTATGGAAAAGGGGCCTCTACTTTGGAAGAGTAACAGCCTTGGACTACCAGAGACAAGGGAATGCTGCCCTGCCTCAGAGACAGGCTAGTGTGACAACAGTGATGGATTACAGAGAGGGATTGCTTCTTAAAATGATGTCCAATTACTCTTCATACCCAATCAAATTGGTTTTAAGTTATCCCTCAAGTGAAAGAAGCATTCCTGACCTGGAAGAGAAAGCAGGGGCTTTGTGCATAAATAAATAATCAGAAATAACCATAGGTTGATGGCGCAGTTGCTGAGGTCTATCAGAGAAGAAATGAGAAAAAGCAACAGTAATTGATTGCTTTTCGTCTCGTATCTGTGAGGGTTTTTCCTGAAATGTGTAATTTATGACAGATTGTTTTTATAAGCCAGTAAACAATGATTTATAACATTAATAAGCAGCAATAGGTAAGTTCCCCAAATATGATTCCCCTGTGTACTTCCCCATAACACAGATGGAAAAGATCTTCCTTTCTAATTCAAAGCTTGAACCTCACAAAACCATTAGCACCATCTGATAACCACAAACACAAGTCCTGTGCTTGTCAGGGACACAAACCCAGGATGCAGCCTGCCTTTGTCTCCATCCCCCAGTGCTCACCCTGGAGCAAGGAGGAGGAAAATAATAGCTGGGCTCACTCACGCATACAAGTCCACAGAACCAGGGGTCTGGGCTTGCAAGGTGCTTGGCAATGTGCTATGCCTTTTGTAAACAAAGCACCAGCTATGCCTCTGGTTAAATAACACATTCATTGCAAGCACTGCACATCTCTGGTGCCAGTTTTCCTGCATTTAACAAATCCAGAATGACCTCGACCACTTAAAGAAGGGATAGAGGCAAGCCTGGCAACTACTTTTCTTTTACAGCCTAGATATGGAATAAACAGTTTAGAGGAACCCAGAAAAATTCCCTTTGCCCTTTTCTCACAAGTCCTCAAAGATTTCATACCTCCAAAAAGCCCCTGCAACCAGCTGTGAGCTCATACATAAAATGTGGTTGTTAATGAAGATAGGCCTTTACTTCCAGAATGTAATTCATTAGGAGAGGAGAGCAAAAAGAGGCAAATCCAATGTAGCTCCCTTAATGTTCACAAATATTCTATGAACCAGGAGTCCAGTTCTGGGGAACAGGACTACTAAATTGCTGAGTGACTTTCTAATCTAATTATTTCACTTGCAATTCAAATTATTTTCCAATTAAAACCAAGCTAATACATTCTGAAATGTAAATCAGACTCTATTACCTCTTTTTAATTGCAATGCCTAAACTATTCCCCTTTTCCCTTTAATTGATAGAAGTCAGGCGGAGATTTTGACACATTCTCCTGCAAACCTGTAGGGCTACTTCATGCTGGCCTTGCCAGTCCCACCACCCTCCACCTCTGCCCTTGTTTCCACCATAGCAGAGGCTGATGCTTTCTGCCTAATGAAAGCAAAAATGCAAGGGAAAGAGGCAGAGAAACAGCTCTTTTCACCTGATGGCAAAGGCAAAAAGGTATAAACACAAGATATCCCCCAGGTGCCAGCTCTTGCCCCAGAAATAGTGTGTTTGTTCCTGATCAGTGAGGACCACAGAGCTCTAGTGTGGTACACACAGCAAGTTCCCACGGCTTCACTTCTCCTGCACTTGATGGCTGCCTTCTTCCGAAAAAAAAAAAAAAAAAGAGGAAGTAAGTACAGAACATTTTGTCCATCGAGCCAGCCCAAGTTGGATATAAATACATTAAGAATGAGCAAGGAAGCCTCTTCCGTAGACAGAAGCTATTTTTGATTTAGGCAGGGCCTTTTCCACACTGAAAATTTCTGAATAAACTTGCTATGTCTATAGTACTTCCCTTTTGTCCCTAATTGACAAAACTTACCCTGCAGACTACCTCTGCCCTTGAGTTTCTCACATCCTACACTTGCTTTCTTTTTCTCCAAGTTTCTCGCAACTACCAAAAGTGNCAGTGGAATGGTCTGCCCATGGAGGTGGTGGAGTCGCCATCCCTGGAGGTGTTTAAGAGAAGACTCGATGAGGAGCTCAGTGACATGGTCTAGTTCGGGGGAGGCTTGGATGGATGGAGTGTGGTGCTCATGGTTCCACACTTGTGGGCCTGATCCCTGGGTGGGCGTTCACTTGGGAGTTGGACTAGATGATCCTGTGGGTCCCTTCCAACTCAGAATAACCTGTGAATCTGTGAATAACCAATTCTGACCTCAGCAACCACTCATGTCCCTCTTCTTCTGGGTGGGTATTGTCACTCTCCCTCACAACCACTGGTGACCTCTACCGGAGCTGGGCCCCTGGATCCCTGCACAAGGATGAGGCTTTGCAAGCGGCCGTTCACAGCTTACCCATTTTCCTGCAATACGGCAGAGAAGCACAAGGCATTCCTTGTCACCACTATTTTATCCATGTGAGATGGGAGTGGATAACATACCAGGTAACTGCCTGTTGACTCTGCAGTCCACGTCTGCATCAGCCCCAGCCTGTGCCCCTGGCCCCCACTGATGATAATGTGGTGGGTTGAGCTGAGCAAGCCAAGGTACCATGAACAGTGGGTGCTCATTCCAAAAGCGAGAGGTGGCTCCTGCTGCCTGCAGGAAAACCAAGTGAAAACCAGTGAAACCAAGCAAAGTCACAGCCCATTAGTGTGGGAAGCAGTGATGGCCGGTGCTCTTAAGCTTTCCCCTTCTTGGGACAAAAATCTGAATTAAATGGGAAAGAGAAAAAAGGCACAATAGAATAAAGAGTGAGAGACATTCAGCCCGGCAGACAGTAACCATACCGACAAGAGCAGCATGAACCTTCACCTGCATTACACTATTAATGGAATAAATTAATAGAGACTGCAGATGTGGAAAGGCTTGCCTTGAATCCTGAAAGTGCCTAATCCAAATTCAGTGCGCATTTATACTTCCCACAGTCACACTGCCTTCAACACGGTTAATGGAGATAATAAGTCAAGTAGAACTACCCTCCACTTTGGTGCAAATATGCTCTTTTCTGTTGTTTAATTTTTAAGCATTATCTTTAAAAAGCTCTGGGAATTTTCAAAATTCAGATTCACTTCATTCAGCAAACACCCATTTCATACCTGCGTTTTTCCCACAGTTTGATATTAAAGTTTGTATTGCTTTATAGTTTAAATCACTAGAACACACTATAAATCATCTGAAGAATAGAAAATTAATTGCCCTCAGATGAACACCAAAAGAAGTCATCAATGGTATAGGATTATTTGTTTCAAGTTAGCCTTCAAATGAACTATTTCATCTGAAAAATAAACAAACCCTCTAAATATTTAAAGCATTTAATGCTTATATAAAATATTTTAACTATACATTATGCATTTCGATCCTTGAGTCAGAGAACTGGCCAGGCAGTTAGAAGTTGGGATTCCTTTTGAGTTTGAACTACCAGTACTCTTGAAAAATTTTATGTAGAGATACTTAAAAAAACCCCTAGCCATAACAAGGTTTTCGAGCAGCCATTTTTTATTACAGAAATCATTTTTGACTCCTGGTTCACTGTATTGTTTAAGCAAAGCACAAAACAAACTCAAATCTTAGCTGTGAAATCCTCATTTTCAATGAACTGGGGAGAAAGCAGAAGCAAAAATCCCTAGTGGGATTTTTATGTGTTTAATCACTCACTGGTCATCTCTCCATCATCCAGGTGATGGCAATCCAGCCTCTCCCTCCCTTCTCTAGGACTTACAGTGGCTAGCTGCAGCTCTCCATGCTGCAGTGACACCCCTCAAAGCCACTGCATCCCATTATGTTTTTCTATTCTTCGTTTTAAGCCATGTGTGGCCTGCTATGGTCAGCCCACAGATGTCATAACACATAACACTGCATTCCTCAAAACCCCTCCTTCCCAACTGGTTTGCCGACTGTAGGGTGGTTTTGCACTTGCTGTCCTTCTTGGGGACCAGTGATTTCTGTGTTTTATTGCTCTGATCTCTTCAACTCCTTCTTACTATAAGCACATTTCTGAAAGAAGTAGCAAGTGCATGGGCGAGCGTGCGTGGAAGTAGTGCAGCGTTTGGTACTCAGTTTTTGAAAACAAGTTGGTTTGAGAAAAAGAACAGAATGGAAATGACCCCACGCTTCTCTCCTGCTCTAGGGTTTTGTCTGGCACCTGGCTGCCCACCATGAGGGTTTCCTGGCACAGGGGTCATCACCTTACCCTGTGATTCTTCCCGATTTCTTCCCTCAATGGATGCTGAGGACTTTAAGAATCTGAAATGTTCTGGGCAGTTGTGCACAGAGAAAGGATGTCCACCTGAGCACCTCTCCACTCCCCAGGGCAGGGGCTGGCATGTAACATCAACCACTCCAAACCCCTTTTCATGAGGGATGCCATAAGCCCTGCCCAAAGACAGAGGTGTAGAAAGAGCACTGGCCCTGGGACACCCCTATGGAAAGTGGGATGTGTCTGTCAAAATTAGAGAAGTGGAGGAAGAAAAAAAAAAAGCATAGCCTAGGCTTCCTTGGCAGCTCCTTTTCAGAACTCAGGAAAATTTTGAAAGCAGATTTGCCAAGAGCTGTCATTGCAGTGAACCTGAACCACAAATAACTCCACAGCTGTTGCACTGGAGACACATGGATTTAAATCAAGAGAGAAGCAATTCCTCTAACTTCAATATCATGGAAAGTCACTGAGGTATTCTCCCACACAGGCTGTTCCTACAGGTTTTCTCCCAGGAAGGGATAACCTAAAACATCACTTGCCAACCTCCAAAATCACAAGATTATAACTTTTTTCTTTCAAGAATTCATTGTAGCTTTTTTCCAAACATATTTTTGCAATAACATTGAGGTCTAGAAATACCTCCCTGTTTATTAAAATTAAAAACCGTATTATCTCAGGTAGGTAGAATGTCCAAATGGAAAAAAAAATCCCAAACACAAAAACCACACAATAAGACTTGATGAAAACAAACTAACAATATTGAATGCACCTACATCAGTGTTTCAGCCGGGCACTGTGGAAGAAGAACCTCTCTATCACTCCCACTTTCTGTGCTACTACTCCCACTAGCTATTGCAAAGAGGTCTGAGAGTGGATGAACCGGCATTCACCCACTGAATAAGACTCTCAAAGTGCCCCAAACATGGCTGTCAGGTCCTCGCCACCAACTATTTTGCTCTCCAAACTGGCTCCCACCTGGCCACACCTACTGTAAGGCACATGGAGCCACTATCACCTGGGTTCCCACATGGTTTGCTTATTCCCTGCTGTCATCCATCAAGAGTCACTTTATGTTTCAAATCTCTGTGCCAATGCCTAAAACAGTGCAAACTTCATTGTACATCTCTTTGCACAGGAGCGCAATACGACAGGCCTGATTTATGACATTACCCTTCAATAATCCCAAAGTATTAAGAAAATTAATTGAAAGGGTTAATACACATCTGTAGCAGGCTATCCTGGTTATGACATTTAGTTTCCCGGACACAAATGAGATACCCAATCTCTTCTCTAGAGTAGAGGCAAATGTCAACAGAGATCAACAATCATGTATTATAAATATATGAGTAATTTTTTTCTCCTGCTGTTTTGAAGCACTGAAACTGCTTTAGATGACAGGCATGAAATACGTACTTAAAAACTTCTGAAATCACATGTTCTGAATCTTCCTAAACTTTTAATAACTTGCAGATTGTACTGTCACCCACAGGACAGCACCAGAAAGGTGCCTGTGCCAAGCAGCAACAACAAAAAACCAGCTCTACTCTCACGAGCAGGTACCACTTCCCACAAAGCAGCCATTGTGGCTGTTGAGTGTCGATTTGTTACACCCAGATGGTGGGGTATTAAATGCAAAAGAAAATTTGCAGAAAAATCTCCTGAGTTCAGTAAAATCTTACAGAAAGCTCTCAGTTCAAGCGACATTGGCTTCTCTCACTGTCCGAGAAAGATACAGAGCCCACACAGGATCTGCTTCCATACAGGAAAACAAGATCTGCTTTACAGTAGGCACACATGTGCTAGATAGCTGTTGTTTACTAGGTCATGTTGATTTTGCTTTCAGCTATGTTTTCTTAGACTCCCACATCTCTTCATGTAGGAGTGACTTAGAAATTACAAAATATTACTCCCACTCAACACACACTCATGTATACATACATTGGGTTTGTGTACACACAGCTACAGAGAAGCCCACCATAAACAAACATTTGCATCCATAAGCTTTCAGAAAAACAAAGGTATTTTTCCATCTCTTTACAGGAAAGGACTGCACCTGAAAAGATCAAGAGCTACACCCTCCCTGCTTTGATCCACTCCTCCTAAACCAACAGTACTTTGGGATCCCAACTCTCCTGTGCTTCACTTCCAAAGGGGCCACACTCAGTACAAATCTGTTGACCACCTCTCTCCAGGGGCAGACACAGGAGCAAAAAGGGGGTCCTGCTCTGCTGAAAGCCTTTCCCTGCAATGCAACTCGCTTGCAACTCAGCATTTCCCCACAGAGGGGCCTCCAACTGCACAGATAATTTCACTCTTCTCCTTCCGTGCCTCTGAAGCATCCCTTCTGCTAGCTGTGGAAAAGCCCAGTTTCTTGGAAAGCAGCAGATTCTTGTTAAAGACAGGAATTCCTGTTAAGGAAGCTGATCCCAATCAAGCCCTTCCCTTCTGCCCTAACCTCCACACCAGTTTAGGAAGTTCACCTTCCAGGAAATGCCTTGGCTATAAATACAGCTTTAAGAACAGCCCTAGTGACATTTTTCCCTCTACTCCATGAACTTCCCACTCGCCAAAATCTTCCCAACAAAAGCCACCACAAAATACAAACAGGAAAAAGCAGCACTTCGCCGGAGAAGCGGCATGGGTGGCAGCAGGCGATCCACGCACATCCCTTCGGCACACATTTCAGCATGGAGATGCCTTGCACGTGGATTTGCGAGACCATAATACGTAAAACCTATCCAAAGGATTCATCCCGGTGCGCTCAGTACACTCGGTGCTCCCCACCTCACTGTCACCCCGGGTTTGTTTCATTTATTTGGTAAGCAATGGTTTACAGAAGTCATGCAGCAGAAGTTAATAACGCCGCTTTGGTATCGGGAAAATCTCATTAATGTAAGCAAAAGGAGGAAGAGTTCTGAAAAGCTCCCTGCTAATTTGCTTTCTTTTAATTTCTTGCAATTACAGTAAGCAGCATAACGCTCTCCCAATAAATGAGTCCTTAGCATTGTGGCAGTCCATTCTCACTCACACTTTTAACCCTTTCCTAGATTGCCGAAGAGCAGAAATCACCATGAGGTGCACCTTCCCAGAACAAATGCATTTCAGACATTTCCAGTAATTTACCCACACGGTGGAAAATCCCTGTTTTGGTTGTGACTTCTTTTCTTTTTAATTTTTTCCTTTGCAGACACCACAGCAGTACTGAGCTGGTGCTTCCCACATCCTTTACTTGGTCTAAATTCAGTTTCTTTTACAGTAAACACAGTTCCTAAAGGCTGCAATCCAGTTCTTCTCTGAAAAGAGGTTCAGTGTAGCATATCCCACACACTGGCTGATTTTTAAAACTTGTGTGATCTATTTTCCCTTACTGCTTTGAAAAGTTGAAGAGCAAAAACTCTATTTCAGACTGAAGCTTATTATTTTTATTCCACTGGAAAAAAAATTTTAAAAAGGAATAATGTTGAAGACTGTTTAAGCACACAGTCTGGAGTGTAGTAAGAGGAGAGCGTTTTGGTTTGCCTTGTACGAAAAAAAAGAAAAAAGGCAAAAATTGTCCTCTCTATAAAATTAGATTGATTTTTCAACCACTAAAAATGTTACAATAAAGCCAACCACCAAAATTTTATTTATTTTATTTCATTCACAGTGGCAGGTTTTCAATTACAATGAAAGAAAAAGGGTTTCTTTTGGTGGTGGTTTGGCGTCCTGGGGTTTTTTTCCTATAAAAACCTTGGAGAAGCGGAATTTTGGAAGATGTCATGTTTAGATCAGCTTTTCATGAGATCATTTGTTCACATCAAAACAAGATAGGGAAGTCCAAACACTGTCATTATTATGTGATGGCTCTTGCAGTCAATACTTTTTTTTTTTTTAATATTCTCAGCTGTGGATTAATCTAAGAACACTAACTTTTCATTTTAATTAAGTTTCTAATCATCAAGGTTCCAATCCAAATCTCTGAAGTATCAACCCTAAAATCCAAAAAAAGTCACAACCTGAAACACAGAAGAACTTGCTATTATTTTTTCCCCCCATTGCCATGGCAGCACGCAGGGATACAGGGAAAGCAGGAGCCCCTGGGAGGGAGGAGGACTCCTGCGCGGACATTGGGAAGCCTCTCCCCAGGTCCCACCAAACACTGCAAGGTCCAGCCCTCCCAGCAGAGCACACTGCAGACACTGGAGTGGAGAACATGGATGAATCCAAACAGCATGAGAAGTTTCTTGGCCTCCTAATCAACAGAGGCCTCTCCACCACAAAAATTACCTACCTGTCCTGGGCACTTTGTAAAGTAAGAGGAAAAAGCAAGTCCTGGCACATGCTAGAAAACATTGATTTTTTTTTTTTTTGTAGGGCTGACCAGCACACATGAAAAAAACCCCACTGTATTGATTAAAAGTAACATTACAAGTGGAAATTAGGTGGTTAGTGAACTGATATTTGACTAGACCCTTTGCTGAACACATTTCAACCAAGGGAAGCTTCTTTCACTGACCTGCAAGTTGCAGAAAACCCCACTGCTGCCAACATTTGAAAATAAATAAGTAGGACTTTTGTTGTCTCTGGAAAGAAAAGAAGCCAATAAAGACACATTTTTAGCTTCTTTTAAACAACATTTAATGATCACAAACTTCTTGCATGGATAAAACTCTATCTGCAGAATGAAAAAGGATGTCTACCAGTACATACAAACATGTACCAAGCCCTGCCCTGAGATAAAAATTATAAATGATGCAGGAATTGTACGTACTTCATAATGTATGCACGGATGAGCTAAACCAAATGCAGGATACTTAAACCATCTCATTTGTCCAGGCCAGTCACAATCACACAATTAAAAGGATGGCCAGAAAGAAATTTTCACTCAAACAGGGAAGACAAGGAGAAAGGAAATGTGCATCCCCATTCACAAGTGAAATCCAAGATGGTGATTTTCATTATTTAAAACAAAAAACAATCAAGAAATTTGAAGTGGGTCAGGAAAAGCAAATTCAGAGGATTTCAGTGGACAAACCCCAGGGTTGGCATCCCAACAGGAGTCACCATCAGGAACCAAACCAGTTCAAGTTTTCCTCTTGTTTGTGGAGGCATGAAGACATTAGAAACATAAGTCTTCCTCTCCACTTGTCAGTACTCCATCCTGACAGTGTTTTAAAATTAACTCTTGTTTAATCTTGAAAACACAGAGCACCAAACAAACGTCTTCTGGAGGGGCAGTCAGTGGGGAAAGGTCCGTTCCTGTCACCCCTTCCTTTTCAGGACCCAGAGCTCCTCAGCTGCCAGGAGGATTAGAAAAGCCATTTTGTTGCACGGCCAGAAATTTCTGCTCTCACTCAAAACACTGAGCTCGCTGTGCTCCTAACAAAGCTGTGTTCAAAACAAGTGTTGGCATGTACATTTATGTGAGATGACTGAATGGCCCTGCAGGTTGATAAAAGGTTCTGGAGTCTTTCACATACAACTAAAGTCATCACTTTGAACCTGACCTGTATCAGTGGTGTCTGAAACTGGCCACAGCTGGAAGACTGGTGTCCCATTTAACAGAGCTCATAGTATCCCTCTCGTTTCTGGAAGACAAATGTACATGCTGTTCGGTGTGCTCTGCACAGTGAGGATAAGACTCAGAAAGGAATGAATTTTGAACCTCTTTTTTGTCCCATCAATGCAGCCTATGGTGACAGCTGGTAGGATCTTTAACTAGATATGAGGCCTGTCATGGATTGCAATACACCCTCCATAGCTAAGTTGTACGTAATTGAAAATATCCTCCACATTACCGTTTCATACAGTCCCACAAATCATCTAGCATAGCCTCGTGAACTTGCCTCCAAGAGAACATGCTGGAAGAATCCATTCCTTCCACACCATGCAAAAAAAATCCTGAAAATGTTAAATGTGAAGATCAGCCCGGAAGAATTAATAAATAAAAAACCACCAAAACAATACCACCCATGAGGATGCTGCCCTTCCCTCCATTTCCCAAGGCCCCAAAAAATTCTGCCAGTCATCTTGCCCACGACAGCTCAATATTAGTAAACTCAATCTCCACAAAAGACAAACCTAGATACATGAATTCCCCATCCCATTTCTTTACATATATACACATAGCCTGAATGAAGCCAAACCCCATCTTTTGAGAGCAAATGTTGAGATCAATCTACAGATGGAGAACACCAAAAAATGTGGCAAAACTAATTGTAAAGTCACATTGAAATAAAGCACAGTTTGGATTAAACCTCATTTTACCGGGATCTTCAAACCTCCAGTGAGGCACTCAAAATGGTCTGGATTTAGCCCATTTTTACAGCCTCACACTGACCACTCAGAAAACCTAATTAACTTGGTGAAAAGTACTCTCTAGGCTCTACTTTCTGAACAGTATCAAGGTGCTCATTAGACTTTACCAAAATGACAGAGAGAAATAAAGAGTGATCCTCCCTGTGTGAGCTACAGGCTTTCCCTCTGCCTCGCTGAGGTAGCAAACACTGCTGGCTCGCTCCCATTCACACAGATCTGCACATGCTCAATAACACCATTGATTTTGTTTGTGCAGGCAGAGAGAATCCAATTTTAAAAAGCCACATTGATTCCCACCCATTAAAAACAGAGCAAGCTGCAGCATTTGCTAAATGGATAGAAAAAGACTGAGGTCAGGGTGGAGGGGTGGGATAATGTTATTACCCTGGGCTTGTTCTGAAGGACAGAGAATTAGAAAAACAGACAATAAAGTAGTAACCGTTTGACTTTATATTATTTGCTGTAGTTTCTAAATTACGAAAAATAGTGAGCCAGCAAGGGAGTGACCGGGAACAGACAACGGATGCACAACGGAAGGCATCCAAGAGCATGTAGCTGTGATTAGTTGCATTTGGAGCATGAAGACACACACGCACGCAGCGAAAGAGGGCACAGACGCAAGAACTGCGAGAGAAGCCCTGCGAGTATCTGCAAGGGCCCTGTCTGCTTTTCAGTTCTTTGTTTCAGCACATTAAACAAACAAGAGCCATCACACAGGTCACTGAGGACCTTCCTTCTGCAACTGTGGCCCCAGCTGCACTGCACACAAAAACTATTATTATTCTCTAATGGCTGCACCTTTTGGACAATGATTCAGTGTTTTGGGGGTTTTTCCTCCCTCTTTTTGTGCAGTGCCACTTAGTCTTCCGCTTCATTTTATGTTTTATTTGCACACTCTTGAAATCTTCATGTAGTGACTAAAAATTCATGAGGCAGCCGTAAGTAGGAGCCCCCGCTTCCCTCCCCCCTCTTTTTCTAACCGTAGCAAGCAGCTAAGTAGGTACTGGGCATAAATTGGTGCTGCTGCAGCAGCAAGAGACTGGGAGAAGCTGCAGATGGGGAGGGAGATGGCGCTGGCAGCCCTGGCGGTGCTTCCTCATCCTGCATCTGGGACCACAAGCTACAGATGGTTGGGTATGTTGGGCACCATGGCTCATCAGTGCCCAGCAAACATATCCCAGAGAAAAGACACTCCATGTCAGCTCCACACCATGCACTGCCTGACCATGAGCCTGCCCGCTTGTGGCAGAGCAGTCATTCATTTCTTCAGCTTCAGTCCGGCAACATGAACCGGCAAGTGCTTGCTAGCATTAGTGAGGCTTTCATAATTGGTCCCAGCTGGTTGGTTGTAACATGCCTTGTTGTTGAGCAACTACCTAGTAACGCTGTCAGATATCCCCTGGTTGCATAAGCAGGGTTAGTATCTTTATTAATTGTGGGCTGCCACCAGCCTGTGTCACTCTCTGCAGATAAGAAAGCCTCTAAGCTCCTGGTCAGTCCAAAGCTTTGCTGGAAAATCTAGTGCCAACTTCAAGCTAAGCAATCTCTGACCGTAGCCACAACAGCTTCCTGCCCATCCCTGCAGGGTCTGCTGCCAAGGCCAGCTACCTGTCGGCTCTCCAGCCACCAGGCTGGCCAGAGTGCAGAAACTCTGGCTCATGCATATGTACCATGAGAGCATGGCAGATATTTCAAAGCACTGTGAATCACAGAATAGTCCGAGTTGGAAGGGACCCACAAAGATCATCGAGTCCAATTCTCAAACGGCACCACTGCCTCCCTGGTGGGAATTGAACCCATGGTCTCCCGCATGAGAGGCGGAGACACTCACCACTGTACTAAGGTGGATTTCAAGAAATATACCCCAATGCGTGGTCCCCTGCTGATGAAAACCAGGGGAGCGGCAAATCCTGTAAGTGTGGCAGGGCTCCAAAACTGGCTAAGCAAGGTAGGAGTATCAATCAAATGCACTCTTCCTGGTGTGGAAGGGAAAGGTGCAATAATGATCTCTTAAAGGTGAAAGCATTCAAGAAATGTAATGGAAGTGGCGATTTCATAAGATATTTGAGTGTACCAATGGCTCTGAAAACTTCAGTCATAGTTTGCAACCATCCCCAGTCCCCTAGCCCTTACTTGCTGCGCAATTTGATGCCTGGGATACAACATCAGGGACATTTTCTGCCAAAAACCAAGCACTGTCCCCTTCTTCCTGCCCTGTCACTGGGCTGCTGTGACAGCCCCCTTCCAAAAGCAATGGCCAGAGTTATACATATTCTGCACATAAGATTCTTACACAACTGAAAAGGTTGTTTTGTGGGCAGTAATCAGATCCTGCAGTCCAGGGCTAAGGTAGAAGCTGCAAGTGCATCTAGGAGCTAGAGCTGAAGGTTTCTCAAAAGCACAGACCTTGAACTGGAAATGAATCTCTCCGAACCCCAGCTAAGACCAAACAGCAGAACTGGGCTGCAAGGAGTAGTCTGTGTGGCTGTATCAGCCATCCAGAGCAATTCTAAACTTTGCCATCCTTGTTTTTCGTCTGAGCCAACCTCCCATACCCTGAGTTTGCTCCCACTTCTCTCCTGCTCTGGCTGCTCTTCAGAGCCTGAGATAGGCACCAAGGTGCTAGGAAAAGATCCTCACAACTTACATGGAACAGACACTGCTGCACTTCCAGAATTGCTGGAGGGAAGCAGCAATTCTTCCCTTCTCTGATGAGGTGGCTGAAGGCTTGGGCTTGTTCAAGGTCCACTCAACAGCTCCTCACCAAAGTGACAGAAGGGTCTGTAAACTGTCTCAACTCAGCTGCCAAACACTGCAGACGGACACTTTTTCTAAGACATTAGCTACTGCCCATGCATTCCCAATGCCTCCAATTGAACATGTCAACAGCAAGTACACTACAACACTTCAGACCCATTACTACCATCCCTCATTTCAGAGCAGCAATTCAACATATGCTTTAACATTACCTATAGCTCTGAAAGCCAAGAGGGCCATTCATATAAGGTTAATCTTAGTTACTCTTGCTAGATCATAGATACTGATGCTGGAAGGTAATTCTGTAAATCCAATGTCAATGTTTAAAGTTGCTTCCCAAAGGATTTATGTAGACATAAACATACAGAATAAAAACAAACAAGACTTCAGGAGCTTTTTACTGCCTTCTAAAGTAGCCAAGCACATGGATATTTTCTCTCTCTCTTCCAACTGCACAGTTCAGAGACTTCATACAGATCAGAGACTGAGTTCAGGCTAGTACTGACAATTTCATTAGAAAAAAAAAAGAGAATTGTGTTTTCTTATGTTCTCTGCTCTTTTATTGCTATTTTCAAAATGAAGAACAGACCCTACCAAAGTCCTAAGGGCTGAAAACATAACTCTAAATGATACAGGAAAACTGACCTTGTGCCAATCCATTTTTATCCTCTCTTTGTGGCCATAACAAAGCTGAGAACAAGAGCTAAACAATCAAGAAAAGGGAATAATTTCAACATATTTTTTTTGCAGAAAGTTACATAGGGGACAGTAAGAAGGATCCATTCAAAAGACAGAATGTTATCTTCCAACCCAGTTAACATGCCTTTCTTTCTGTTGCTCATTATGTATCTTACACATCAATCTGTACTTTGACCTCCCGTACAAAGGAACACATTTGGAGCCACCACATCTGTATGCATACTGCCACTGCTAAGTAAAATCCATCCCACACTAACTTTCCCTTCTCTTGTCCCTCATGCACTTGCCCAGAGGAGATACGTTATCTAATGAGCCTCCAGAAAAGCATTTCCAGAGACAACAATATGACCACTTTCTGCAGTCACTTGTGCTCATGCAGTCCTCCAGAATCCAGTCTGCCACTTTAAGTGACTAAGAACAGCAAAAGCTGTATTTTGACAACTATGGGGATGAGATCACTTAGGATTTTATTTTTTTATGTTGGTCTTCATCATTACTTCCTTTTACCTAATGAAATGAACTGGCAATATTTCAGCATTAACCTTCTAGCACATTAACCAGCAAATGCAGCTAGACTCAGCTGAACTTGTTTACCTTTTAGATTTCATTTGTCCCTCAATACTGTTGTGAGCATCAAAGAAATACATATTACATTTTCCTCTTGGATAACTATTCTCTGCAGTCTCCACTGGCAAGTAAAACACTCTAAATATACTGAAACTTTCCCTAACTCATCTGATGTTCCTTCCCCCCTACTATCCTAGACTTTGAGTGCAAAGCTTTGCATAGAAGCAAGTGGTTGAAATAACAAATTCTTACCATGGTGGACCCAGAAAGGGCCATCAGCTTTCCTTCCGTACACCAGCTGTCACATTAACATGTGTGCTACCCCTCATGGTTGTATGTACCATTACACTCTCTATTACCCTTTTGTTTAAGGGCCCCAGCCACAAAAATCTTTGTGCACTAGGTGCTGTAAACACAGCACTGCTGCAGCAAAAACAGCACCTGAGGAGAACAGCACATGGTAAACAGTGATAGACACCAACATCTAGACTGGAGAGTATGGGGAGAAAACATGATTTTGCTCTGCAGTATTACTATAAACGATACTATGAGCAGTTGAAACACAACTCACTACAGTACTGCTCCTCCTGATGTCAAGTGAAACATTGCTAACTTCTCCTTGTCAGCCTCTATGTGAGCGCCAGGTGCTGAAACACACAATTCTTCCTCCCCTCTAGAGGCTTCAGCTGATGATGTCCCTGGGCTCAAAAGCTTGGTGAGACACCAGAGTTATGTGGAAACTGCTCCAAGTCTCCCACAAAGGCAGGAGTTCTGTGACGACACTATAAAACTTCTGGCACTTTTCATGTCTCATCAGACTTGGGGTATTACACTTGCACTTGAGAACTTCTGCTTCAAACCAGGAACAAATGGCAATGGTTGGCAAAAAGAAAAATAACAACAAGGAGTTAGCCTAACTCTCTGTAGAGTTCTTCATTTAGATTCAGGCCATTTCCCACATATCTATCCTGCCTTTGTTCCTGAGCAAGAGCCTTTGGAAACAAATAGTATGTTTCGTAGTGGGTAGCAGTCTGCTACTCCCTGGAAAATGCAAACCAGTCAGAAGCAGGGAAAGAACCTAAACATGTACCCAAGAACTGATCCCAAGCAACCACAGCAAAATAATGGCACAACTTGTCAGCACAGTCATGTCTGTGAAAGTAAAGCAATGTCTGCAATTACTTCTGTCCTTCAATAAGCAGAAAATAGAGGTCAAGCTGCCACTCAGGGACTCACAGATTACCTTCCAGTCCATTGCAGGAGAGGGACACTGTCCTGTTCAGAAATTGGCGACCTCTGGTCTTGAAGTCCCCAAAGAGCAAAAAGGCTGAAACCTCATCTTCTTTCCTCCCACACCTTTCCTTGTATGGGGAACAGCAACTTCCAGGTAGCCATGGCCTGTAAGAGGATTCCTCCTCTGCACCACAGAACAGCTCTTTTGTGACCTGGCCTAGAAGGCAAAGGATATGTCCTTGACCTTCTTCCTTAAACAGGTAACAGCTGTGGCTCTAACTCAGCTTAAGTCAGGCCACAAGATTAGCGTTTTTCAAGCAAGGTAACTGCTCTCAACTGCTTGTGAGTTACTTCTTTTCACTAGTGTGACCTGGAGAGAGAGGTGGCTACTGAGCCTCCACATAAGAATAAGGTGCTTTTACATTAGCTTAGAATAATTTGTAGCATCAGTGCAGCAAATGGTGGGAGAAGACAGAAACCTGTGACAGAGATCATATAATTCAGGGGTCTGAAGCTGGGAAATGTGTAACCCCATACTAAATGTGGCATCTTCAGGTAATTTATCTCTTCTGGTAATGACTCATTCATTTATAAACCAACGTCTGTCACTTTTCTAACCTCACTGCTAATAAGCAGGAGAGCAGGAACACTTTCCAATCAGAAACTGCTCCTCAGTGTAATAGAGCTCTCCAGTACCACTGTGCTGGGGCCTAAAACTTGTGAACCTAATGAATGCACAGACACACAGTAAGCTTCCTTCCTATTACATTTACAACCCTCGCCTGCAATAAGCAAATGTACAGAGGGAGGTAAAAACCTGATAGGATTTAAATGCATGGCACTTGAGCAAAATATCCCCAAAATCCTGTGCAACCTGTGTTGCTAATGCTTTTTCATACTCAGAAGTGCAGATGATGAATCTCACCACTGGTAATTCTTATTCTCGCACTTGGAACACTGATCTCATGCCAACAGCTCTTCACCTCATTTTGCTTCTTGGCAGACACCAGTACCCTTGGCCGGCTACTGCCGTGACCCAAAGATGCACTGAAATAAGGGTAGGAAGACACAGACAATTATACTAGTCTGTTCTCCTTCACTGGACACCTGTTACTTCAGTAATACCTGTGGTCACCACACCACTGTTCCTATGAGACCCTGCGGCAGTTCTGTCATCAGAGCCGAAAAAAAGAGCACTCTCCCTGCTCTGTTTCCTTTGCACTTGGTGAGGAAGTGACTTGAGTGGGAGGAAAGAAAGAAGAGCAAACACAAAACCACAGAAGTAAGCAACTAGGAGCAGAGCCCAACTTTATGCCATTCATACACATGCAAACAGCAGATTCTGATTGCAGTTGGCTCTTGTTGTAGCCCTGCTAATTGCACTGTAACTCACAAGTATTGCTGCAGAAGCAACTGCTTGTCACCATACTGAGCCTGGTTATGTCCCAGCCCCTGATCTGAGCACAGATATCTCTACCAAAACACAGTGCATCTTTTAGGTACTACAGAGATGGAGTCTGAAACACTACAGTAAATAGCTGCAATAGAAGGGTTTTCATTTCTTGTAGGTAAATAGTTCTTTTTAAGTAAAACAAGCTAGCCATTTGTAGCTGTTTCAGACTTGCTATGGTACAGTAAATACAAGACTGACCTTGACTTCTCACATCATTTCACCAGGGTGCAGCCTAAAAAGGCCTTACTGCACTTACGAAGCTTGAAAGAAGAAAAATAGACAGCAGGAAATCCTGTGACAGGCTTGTTTTGGTGATGGTATGAGAGAAACAGCAGCAGCAGAAGAAAAAAAGTAAACCCAAGAACACCTGTGTCCAGTCTACAAGCAGGGAGAGTGTGTCTTCCAAGCCACTCCCTGATCCTACCAGCGTTACTGAAACTCCTTTGGCAGCAAGTGTAGAGAAGGGTTTAATTTCAGATTCACTGTTAAAGAAGGTGGTTTGTGATGTCTATGTCAGGAGTTCCCAGATGACTTCAGGTGGTAGTACATGGACTGGTAACAATTGTATGCGCACACTGCCTCCCTTCTGCAAGCCCTTGAAAAAAGCAGGTGGAAACCCCAGCTTAGTCCCACTTAAAGTGCTATTTGCTACCAGAACATAAAGTGTTGCTTTTCAGGAAGGTCAGCCCCAGCATGAGGTGGTGTGACTACACACATAGGGAAGGTATGCTTAAATGGGAATGTTACAGAGATGGCGGGGGGATGGGAAGAGGAGCAGAGTTCTCAAAAACCATGTCCCTCTTGAGCTGATGTTGAGAAAGGTAAAGAGAGCTACCCCAGTTTGGGCAGGGCACCTGTGTCAAAGCCGGCGGCTGATCACTGAGCCCTGTTGAGCAGCCACATCACTGTGACTCTGGTCCTGCTCTCTGCTGGCCCAGCACTGCCTGAGCTGTGGGCAGCATCAACAAGAGGAAATGGGGCTGCCTTTCGCTCTGTGGGGATCACTGATGTGCTTAAAAACTGCAGCAGCTTTTGAAAAATGCTCCTTTTTCTCAGAAGCAAAATTGTATTTGTCTTTTTTCCTTCCATTTTGTTTGCTCTTTTGCACCAGAACCAGAACCACCTGTGGGGACCAGTTGACAAAAAACCAGTGCTTCCAATCCTGGTACCTGCCTCTGTCTGATTTCCACTTACTCACTTCTGATCCGTAACACCCTTAAGGAATTGGTCCCTGCCAGTGAACACACCCGTTCCTTCCTTTCCAGTCACCAACACAAAACTGAGACCTGCAGAAGGAATATTTGCTGTCAGTGCCCCCGTTTTTGCCATATAGGAGCTGTTTCCAGAGAGGAGAAGGGACTGAAGGGAAGGGCTCAGCTCTCAGTTGAAATTTTTGATTCTCCACCTCTCAGAAACAGATGAGGCAAAAGGAAACAGCATGAGACTTCTCCTTCCCTTCCTCGGCCTATCAAAGACCACTCTTTGCCAGGGAAAGGCTCCCTGTCAGGTTCCCTGCAAAAAGGCCTTTGTTACAAATATTCTTGTGCCTGGAGGCATATTTTATACAGTTGGTTAATAAATAAACAAAGCCCTCCTGTGATGGATGGCCTTTCTGACTCTACACAGGGATGCAGGGCTCCTCTCGAGGCAAGGCCAGCATCATGAGCTGGTGCCGGACAGGAGATGCTGCGGCATCACAGGGATAGGGGCAGATCACCACCTTTGACAAGATAAAGGAGCTGGCATGTCTACTCAGATAAAAATCCCACAAAAACCTAGGGAAATAGTAAGAAGATTTCAACAAAGAAAACATTAGGGAGAGTGTAGTCTGAGGAGATTGTTTGGGTTGAAACACAGGCTTTTGTGTTTTAAATTAGACACCAGATAGAGCGTAATTTTGGAATATACAGTGTCAATCTTCAGTTGGCTGCACCACGAGCACAAGACTGGTTTACCATCCCTGCTCTCAGGTGATTTATACACAAAGGAACTTGGCAAAGAACAATCTTTGCTTTAGTTTTGTAAAACCAAAAACCAACCTGGTTTGACTATCATAAAGATGGGATGAAGTCAAAAGCTTTCAGCCAAATGTCTGTTGTCTTCCAAGACTCATGGTCTGGGTACAGTGAAACTGAGATTCAATTAATCCTGGTGTTGGTATTGGAAAAAAAAGGCCTGCTGAACTTTGATTCTGAAAAAGATCACTCCAAGTGTCCTTTGCAAAGAAATGAACAACTGCTTAAAATACATATAAGTGCACTAACACTGTTATACAAGGACTTATCAATGCCAATTCACTGAGTAAACAAATAAGCACAGTCTATCCCTGGGCCTTTACAACTGCCTCATTTAAAGGGCACTTTTGGCCGGAATGACACACACTGTGAGTCACATGATGGGGAAGAGGTTGGGACTCTGCTCAAGAATTCACCTTGCTTTGCCTCCCTGTCAGCACAGATGGAGGACTGATACCTGCCATGGCACAATGTCCTTGTATGGCAAGATGGCTCCAGTTTAGCCCCCCTGCACGCTCAGGACCTGCACTCACCCAGCTAAGCATGTACAGCCAGTTAAAAACCACACCTGCACACAGCCTCGCTCCACGCTCTGTCTGGGCGGTTGACAACACGCACATAGCCTTTATGCCTGCATATTTTCTTGCCGTGTCTGAAACTAGACTGATAAACACTTCTTCAAACTGATACTCAGCTTCATTCTCTGTTATCCAAACATTTCATCAAAGGCCACTTACCTACAAAGCAGACATCTCAATCCAAGCCAGACATGCCACATACCAAAGCCTGTTCAAAACAAGGAACCAAACCCACACTTATCCACTACTAGTGCAGGGGTGACGGCCGTTATTTTAAATCTGCAATATTTTGCAAATTCTAAAAGACTTAAATCTCATAAGGTGCTTACGCCATTAATTGGTGAAATGCTGTCATCCCTGAGGTGCCAACATAGCAGCTGTTTCAGCTGAAGAGCAAAGAAAAGCCAAGGGGACAAGGTAACACAGTGGTAGTGCCCCCACAAGCAGCCCAACTATTCCAGGCATCCTGGTGCTGCCACCCCATGATAGGGACCTGCTCTGGTTTCAGCAAGGGAGGTCTTCGGCTCTCCTTGCCACCCCAACTACCTCCACCTCCCAGAAGGTAGTAACCCCTCTTTCACCTGAATACATGAATGGGGACTCTAACAAAGGGGATGTGGGTTTTCCTGGAAAGCTATTCATACACAGCTTAGCAACCCAGAAGGGATCTCTCTGGTCATTCATTCCTCTGATCCTCTGCAAAATGGGGATCATAGAGACTACCTCAATGATCTCCCTTTCAAACTGCAGCATGAGAAAGAAAAGGAAAAAATAAACTCCCAGGAAGATACCCTGTGACACAGTGTGGGCTGCAGATTTTTGATCGGTTGCTCTGTGAACAGGGCTTCATTTTTAGCTTAAGCTTCTCTGGCCAAAAATGCCAGCTGCAGAGCCCTGCTCCAGCACTGGGAGCTGGGCAGAGCAGCCTTCCATCAGCAGCTTCAGTTCCTCACACAGGTACCTCCAGAGCACGGCTGCATCACCACATACTTCCACAGCGGGTCAATGATCAAGCCCAGGCTGATGCAGCTCGTGGTAAGGCAAGACACGAAGTACTGTGGTGACTGGGGAGCAGGCTGGGACCCCTGTCCCAAGTAAGAGACGTTTGGACAGCCACCAGTCAAGTCCTACAGGTGCTGGCTAAAGATACTCGGCAAGAAACACTGTGTACCACAGCGAGTTTGGCACCAAGGCTGAAGATGGGTGGGCAGAAGGAGGACAATCCTGTTCACAGCACTCTCCATTTAAATCAGAATTCTGACCACAGACTGCAGCTGTTATGTTCTCTGTTATGTCAGTGCAGGGCCCGTGGTGTGACCCTGCTGGGGCTCATTCCCTTCGTCACTGGCTGGACTGGCACTGCTGACATGATGGCACTGCCCTCACAGAGAGGGATTCTCAGCAGTGAGGGTGTTCCTGCAAGGCCCACCTTAGGCTGTCATGTTCTGCTTCCCTCGGGACCCTCTACAGTCAGGAGTAAGAAAGAAAAATCTCCAGAGTATCAATTATGATAGCAGATCTAGCCTGGGGGAGTTTATATCCTCTGAGAAGGTTGGGAGCTAAATTCTGCTAGACTGAAGAAATTTTGATATAATTTTTGATACAGTCCCACTCTGCCACCTCAATGCCACCACCATCTTTCTGGAGAGCACTTGCTTAGAAATATCTCGTGGGACAGAAGCATTGCTGGGTTTGGGGCACCCAGGGAGGACCCCTGAGAAGCACCAACAGAGCAATATCAAGTCCCACTCCATTCCTCCCACAAGAAACTGGGCTGAGGGATCTGATTCATCTTCAAAACACATTCCAAGGCAGCAATAGCAAATCACTCACATGAAGTCTGCAAGAAGATACGGTGCCCTCTTAGTTTATGCTGGGCTGTGCAGATTCAGGTAAAGAAAAAAGCATGGAGTTTGTTTAAAGATACTTCTGTCTTCCACCTCCACGAGAAGAAAACAAGCCTGTCATTTATAGGAAGAGGAAAGGCCTTGCACTGCTCTGAGCAGGATCCCAAATACCTTTCAATCCTTGAAAGGACCTGACCATCACATTTTCAAAAGCAGTGAAACAGAAAAATCAAGTTGTTAATAAAAGATGGAGACAACTTAGGAATTTGCTCCCAAAAGCCCATGATAAAAAAACCTCCAGCTGAGAGCCAACCTCTACATTATATTCCCCAGTGCTCTGCCTCATTTTTGCTCAAATGCATGAGGCATGGGGCTTCTGTCACTTCTTTGGCATGACTGCTTAGAGTCTGAGAGGTTTTACTGCTCTGAGGAAGCTTTTCCTTCATATTCAGCCTAAATGTGCCATTTCTTGAAGTCATCCCCTTGTCTTTCATACTCTAGCAAGCAGAACAAGTGTAAATTAAATGGAAGACACATGAAATCTTTATAAAGCCCAGTGTTTCCCCTGGCATGAAAGTTCCTTCTCTTTGGAGTGGAAGGGGTCTTTACTCTGTATTTTTTCCTATCAGAAAATGAAAAAGAATACAAATTTTCCTCATGACTTGAATTTAGCTTAATCAGCAGCCCCCTGCTGATGTAATTCAACCCAAAGAGATTTTTTTTTTTTTTTCCTTCCTGATGAGCTGCTGCCCCTTTTCCCTCCTCCCACCAGTTCAGGCATGGAAAACAAGGGAGGAATTAGACAGACAGAACTTATTATCAATCAGGCTGTAACTTCAGACTGGGCAGCAATAACATGTAAAATATAAAAAGCAAATTTTATCAAGGTTTTTCCTCCCCAGAGACTGCCACAAAAATATTCCTTGTTTGTCGCTAAGAATGAACCATTTTTCTCTTTCATTTCTGCTTTCTGTCACATATTCCATTTTGGCTGCCCCTTCTGTCTTTCAGCTAGGGACTTTAGCTGCTATCACAGAATCAACAACAAAATGCCTGTATTATGGGGTTTTTTTCCTCGTCTGCCAGGTAATTGCAATTCTAAAAGCTTTTGCATATTTACCACAGAAACATGTCTCTCCTGGAGGATAGGACTGTCATCAGGTAGAATATTTCATTTAATAAGCCTCCTCTGAGGTATAAACTAGGGTTGGGGATTTTTTCCTGGCCTACTTCAGAGCAAAGGACAAGCAGATAAAGATCAGCGGCTGCAGTGCTACACTGTCAAAGTTCCTGTTCCTGTGAAAATTAACTCTTTCCGAGCGCAGAGTTCAGGCAGGCTTTGCCACCATGAAGCTTATGAAATAGGAAAAGGATCTGTTATCAACTTAAGTTGGCTTTTTGTCCTGTATAAGACAGATTCCTTTCCTATTTATAAACAGAGCCAATTACTCTGCTTTTCTATAACCCATCTGATGAGCTGTGGATGCCTCCAGGACTGATTTTCATTAAATCAGTCATCAAGAAGGATCACATTTTCCCTCTTCCCCCATTTCACTGAAGCGCAACAACAAAAACATGGTCTGAACGCTTCTAAATTCTGCTGTTATCTAAAGATAAATTATGTTTCTCCTCTATCACTGTTTTCCCCCACCCCAATGTAGCATTAGAATTGCTTTTCTCGTGCTTGAGATGTCGAATCAAGATGACTGGTACCAAAAAGGGGGTCTGAGAACATCCACAGAGAGATTTTGTGTCTTGGAGTAAAGATGGAAGGTAAGGATGACCTTTCAGGGCTTATGAAAAAAGGCTGCTTTGCCAGAACAGTTCAACAGAATGAAGAGGGATATAGCTGATTTACACATTTAACTTCAGGCACACCTTCCAGGAAAGTTGGAATTCCATCTTAGCATGTAACAAAGCACGGTGAGTGGGAATCAACAGACCACAACAGGTCCTCAGCCCAACACTGAATCATTGACCATCCTCATTCAGCTCTACCAACAGCTTCCACATGGCAATAGGTGTTTCCAGCCTGGCCAAGCTGTCTGCTTGCCTGGAGGAGAGCCATAATACTCCCATTGACTCTAGCAATCTGCACAGCCTGTGTGAAAAGTTCTCTCTGACAAAGCACCGTCTGCATCCACACAATTTTCCTGTGGGCCAATCTCATTCTTGTAAAATCGCTTTTTCACATATGAGTAAAGTCTGGAAGACATATTTGAAATATAGACTGATTGTTCACGTTAATCTGACCAAGAACCTACATGCATTGACTTGGAATGGAAATATGTATTCTTCAGAGACATCCCCTATCTTAGTCCCAAAACGAACAGAGTACTGACAGAGGTGAAAGGTTTTCTAAATTTTAACTGAAAAACTCTATTTTTACAACACTTCATGACTACCTATTTACAAACTTACAATGGTTTTCAATGCAAGCAAACTCCAAGAGATTAAGACACAATTTTTTCCTATCACCAACAAGCCATTCTAAGAGCCATCTTTGTTCAGGACTAAGGGATGACTTTCCCTCATTTACATGAATGTAGGAAAATTCCCAGAGGTAAAATATTTCTAGTAATATTACATGAGTCCAGTGTCTTACCTGTAGTATCTGGATTGAAGGTAGGTAGAACACACAGCTTTAGACACATGGCTAGCTGAACCAAAGTCTATGACCTTGACCCTATATGGCTGTCGGGATGGGTCTACCAACATGATGTTTTCTGGTTTGAGATCAGCATGAATCAGTCCCAGGCTTTTCAACTTCATTAGGGCAGTTGCTACCTGCTGGAGAATTGGTCGAATG
This sequence comes from Pitta sordida, assembly GCA_013390025.1. Classification (NCBI taxonomy): domain Eukaryota; kingdom Metazoa; phylum Chordata; class Aves; order Passeriformes; family Pittidae; genus Pitta; species Pitta sordida. The sequence continues at coordinate 467,683 of WEKX01026828.1, read as the reverse complement.
TACTTAAGGGGCAAGGGACTGAATTTATTTTGTTTTAGGAAATCATAAAGGTTCTGCTCCAACATTTCAAAGACCAAGCATGTGTGATTCTTGTGCTGGAAGCACTCATAAGCACGGACAAAGTTGTAGTCATCTGCACTTTCTGTGCTCAACCGAGCCAGGATGCTCACTTCAATCTGGCCTTGCCGGGCATAGGAAGGGTGGTTTTTTAGGATCTTGATAGCCACAATCTCATTAGTGCCACGTTTCCAGCATTTGACTACTTGTCCGAAGGTTCCGCGGCCAAGAAACTCTAACACTTCGTACGTGTTGGTCATGGAACAGAGCACCTCATGTTGCACTAGTTGGTAATCCCCTTCACTGTTGGAGCCACTGTTTTTGGAGGTGGCTGTGGAAGTGGTGGCAGTGGCTACAGTGGCCCCACTGGCATTGTTCTGAATCATTGGTGGATGCTCCTCGATAATCTGCACGCTGCTCGTGTTCTCAATCTCCTCACTCTTGCGCTTAAGTCCACATTTTTGGTAGGTGTCCAGAAGGCTCACAGTGCTGCGACGCATCAGGTTGTGTGGCCCGCCCAGTGTTTGCCCAGACACTGCAACCACACCAGAAGTGCTGTTGGCAGATGTGACCACAATGTGCCCTGTGCTTGCTGGGAAGATGATGGTCTGTTCGTAAGGGATGCTTGGATTGGGGATCTGGAGGGAGGCGTTGACGGCTGCTGCGGCGGCTGCTTGGGAGGACTGCACGTTCTTGCTCTGGCTGTAGACTTTGCTGTGTGTGCCGTACCCAGTCATATCCCAGTTCGAACTCGGCTCCACTTTCAGTTTCTTCACGCTACAGAAGGCACTTGACTGAAGGGTATGAGGAGAGAAAACTTGCACATGCGAGGCCATACCTGCAATACAACATCAGAGTGAAACCACAGCGTCAAGATGCCTTTCCCAGTTTTTTCATTTGCTCAGTAGCAGGAAAGGGAAATGGGATACAGGCTTCAGATACAGCATATACACACACACAAAAATCAAGTTCTTCCAAAAATATGTATTCAATGCAAATAAAATACTGTGCTCTAAAATAAATCATTACCTCTGGTTGAACTATACTAACAACATTCAAGATTTCTGCTCTCTTGCTCTTCCCCTTCTCATTTTTAATAACAGGAATGTACACGTTATTTTTACCTCCTCTGTCTAAAGAGACTCCTATTCTCATTGTCTCCAGGAATGTATCTAGCTTTCTGGAAGAACTCATGTCAAATACTGCAAAGAGTTCTGACTACAGAAGCCAAATCTCAAATTCTCAGGCTCATCCTATATTAAGCAGTTTGGTTGATATGACTTAAGCCCTCCATTTATTCCCACAAAACCACTGTGTAGCTTCTGGCCTGCAGAGTCAAGATGGGACCAGGAGATGATATACTGTGGCAAAATGGAGGCGCATGGATAAAGTTGAGGAGCCAGGACAGAGGATGTTTCAGTTTGCTTGCCAAGTCTGTGTGTGGGAATAGTGTACAATACGGGTCTGTGCTCAGGGACACTGAAAGGTGGGAGTTACACAAACATGAGCTTCACTGTGTGCTCTCAGTTGTCCTAGATTTATAAAATCGTATTCATCTATACTTATTTACAGTGACAGTATCATCACTGGAAATTAATTGTTAATGAATTGTTAATGAAGCAACATACACATTAGCATGTGGCAAAATTAGCGGCTAATACAGTGAACCCCCGACTCTTTGTGGGTTTGCTCCTTGTGGTTCAATTAATTGCAGGTTTTTTTCCGCAATAATTCACGTCTGAGCATGTGCTGACTGTGCCGCGAAGACAGAATATGTAAATAAGCACATGAATATGTAAATAAGTACCACACTGCCCCACCCCCTACGCCCCAGAGGGGGCATTCCCAACAACTCCCCACACCGTGTGACAGATCAGGAGAGCGCCACTGCCGCAGGGACCCTATGGCTGCCCAAGATAGTGGCTGATGGGGGAACTGGCAAAAAAAGCAAAATGTCTTTACACCTGGGGGTGCAGTGGCTCACACCAGGCTCAGTACTTGCCACCATGCCCTGCTTGAGCACTCAGAGTGGAGCTTGCCACGGGGCCATGGTGGGTCTCCCTCCACCGGGCACAGGCATGCAGGATCCGCTGCTGCCTTCTGGCCCAGGCCCAGCTTGCACAGAGTGCCAAAATGCGATCTCCCAGGCCGATAACATGCTGGCAGTGGCGGCGGCCTGCAGCAACACCCTGCCCCCCGTCTCGTGGCAGTGAGAGGGCCTGTGGCCCCTCCTTGCAGCTGGAGGAGGGGTAGAGGGTGGCAGAGCTGCCATCAGCAGGGAAGCACTCAGCTTGCCCAGCTCCTTCCTTTTGGAGTTGCTGCCTTGCTTTTGCAAGCGGAGGCAGAATCTCAGTCTGCTTGCGAATGGAAGCGGCATGTGGCTGGCTGGTTGCAAGCAGGCACAAAAGCCACCTTCGCTCACAAGCAAGATCAGGCAAATCTGCCTGATATGAAGCATCAGCTCAGCTCAGTGTCATCCGCCAGTGCTCAGCTTGGCTCATCTTGGCCTGTGTCTAGTGGGGGGTGAATGGACGGCTCGATTCCCTGCACCAGCCACTGCCGTCCCCTTGCCCTCGCTTTCCCCGTACACTGCCATATCCTGGACTGGGAGTGGTGGGGCTGGGGCAAGAAAGTTTGCATCCTCCTGTGGCGGCAGCCTGTGGTGGGGCCCCACTCCTGCTGTGACTCCGGCCCCTCTGTGTCCTTCTGGGGGGAAAAATAGTCCCTACAGCCCCTGGGGACACGGACCTGGCCGCCTATGGGGATAGGGACAGGACCGGCCGCAGGGACAGGAACATAGCTGCAGGGCCAGCATCCTCGCTCTGCTCCTGGGTGGAGGCGGGATGTGGAGACAGCCAGATCCCTCCGTGCATGGCTGCGCAGCATCCCCCATTACCATGGCAACCCCAGCCCACGTGCCATGTTTATACACAGTTGAGTTGACTTTAAACACACACACACCAGGAACCAACAACCCTGATCAGCTCCGCCATGGACAAGACAGGGAATAAACAGTGGCGGAAGATTCGGCCCTGCTCGGCTCCACTTGGGGGGTGGCCACCAGCTCCAGAGTTCCTGGCAGCGCTGGCTCCTGCAAGGTTTCTAAGCTGGGAACAGTGGCAGCAGCAAAAGCCAGCAATACCAGGACTCCTTGGCCAGGAAGGGGCAAAAGCCAGCACAGGGTGCGGGGTGGTCCCGGGAAGGCCATGCAATGATCCGGGGCTGAGGTGGGTTGGGTGATGGGTGGAGCTTAATTCCATATACAGAAGCAGCTTATCTTCGCGGATCACAGCCTTTGTGGGAGAAGACCAGATGCCCTGCGAAAGTCAAGGGTTCACTGTATAACTTTATTTTTAAAGAAAAGACTAAAAGTTATTTTAATGTAAGCTTCTTGGTCTCCAAAAGTGTTAATGATCTTCTAAATCTTTATTTACAAAAAAAGCCCACAAAAAAACCACCCCACAATCTCATAATCAAGGTGAAACTAAAGTATCACTGAGATAGACTTACTGAAGGATTCTGAATAATGTTCCACTGAAATAGAAAATGTGCCTATTAAGGAAAGAAAGATGTCCATAGAGAAGGGGGCAATGTGGTCAATCAGACTAGGGAGGTTGTCCTTCCCCTGTACTTGGCGCTGGTCAGACCACATCTTGAGTACTGTGTCCAGTTCTGGGCTCCCCAGTTTAAGAAGGATATTGAGCTGCTTGAGAGGGTCCAGAGAAGGGCGACAAGGATGGTGAAAGGACTGGAGGACAAGCCCTATGGGGAGCGACTACAGGAACTGGGGTTGTTCAGCCTGGAGAAGAGGAGGCTCAGAGGTGACCTCATTGCTGTTTACAACTACCTGTGAGGAGGTTGCCACCAGGTGGGTGTGGACCTCTTCTTTCAGGCTGATGACACCAGAACGAAGAGGACATGACTTCAAGCTACACCAGGGGAGGTTTAGACTGAATGTTAGGAAGAGGTTTTTCACAGAGAGAGTGATTGCTCATTGGAATGGGCTGCCCAGGGAGGTGGTGGAGTCGCCGTCCTTGGAGGTGTTTAAGAGAAGACTGGATGAGGAGCTTAGTGACATGGTCTAGCTGGGGGGTGTAGGGCTGCATGGTCGCGCGGGCCTCTCCTGGCTTGGAGTGGCCTGCTAGACTGTGAGGGATCTAGGTTTATGTTCACCACTCTGGGGCGCGCGTTCGGTCTCTGTACGGGTGTTAGATGGTGAGTTGGACTAGCTGATCCTTGTGGGTCCCTTCCAACTCATAGTATTCTGTATTCTGTGATCTAAGTCATGACTTGCTCCTACCTTTTCATGTTGAAGGTAGGGATAGTACCTCTAGGGTAAGGGTATTGTAAAAAACACAAATCCATTGGGATTCCTGGGGAAGGACTCAGTGCCCAGCAGGAGTTAAGAGCAGAAAGACACAGCCTCCTTCACCCTTCTATCCTTTGTTTGTGTCTCGTTTTAATAAACCAGAATGACTAGGGAAGAAAAAGACAAGATGCTGAGCTGGCACCATTGCTGAATTTTTAAGCACAAACATAACCTTGACTTGCTGTCAACTTAAAAAAGTTAGAAGCTGAATGAATGCTTCAGCAACAAAACCACAACAAACTCTGCAATGCACATGGATGACTTCTTCATGTGGAGACCTGAGAGTATCTGACACTCGGCTCTCCTTCCTGTGAAAAAATCCATGCTCCACTAGTTCATGTTGCTCTTTGGCAGATTTTCTGGAGCTCATGTGTATACACACAGACTCACACATGCATGCATAAACTTATACACTCATACAAAAAAACATGAACATTGCTCTATGCTCACAAAGCTCAGTAGCATGGTCAAGCAAACAGACTTAAACACACCCAACATCCACTTTCCAGTTAATTCCCAGCTGCCCAAAGCCCAGGAGAGGAGTGCCGTGATGAGCCAAAACCCACCACTCAGAAGTAACTAGCAAAGCAATCGCTCCAGTTTGCTTCAACACCTCTACCTTCATCCCTGTCACAGTAATGAATTTATGAAGACAGGACAGATGTGGAAGAAAACTCCCATCAGGACACATAGGATAAACCTCACCCCTGCTTGAACATGCAACACAAAATGCCACTGACCCTGCTCTAACAATGAAGCCCTGCAAACCACAGTGTGCTCCCCTCAGAGACACGACCTCTGGCTCTAAGCGGATTTCTGATGCTGTTTACTGTCATGCCTTTTAACTCTACTCCTCCCACCTCCTCCAACCTCCTTGGCAGCAACCTCCAAGATCCCTGCAACTGAGTACTCAGACCCTCCCCAGCTCCCTGCTCCTCTAAATACTTTCTGTCCTCTCTCCTTTCCACAGGGCGATGATTCTGGTGCAAATGCTGTCGCGTGTGGCATGCAGCAAGCTCAGAGAACAGCAGCAGTACTACTCAACTTGTCATCCTGGACACAAGCATCATATGTGAGTGAGTCAAAACAGTGTTTGTTTTTCCACTGATTAAGAAGAGTCACAGTGTTCCTTCTAGTACAGTACTGACCTGCTCGGAAAGAGTGCAGTTGGTTTGATATATGTTTTCCTCCAGGACACGAATAATATAGCAGATGTAATTGGTAACATATTGTGGACCTAGCAGAGGCGTAATTTATAGCTTTATGGCTTTCATTCCATGGTGTGCTTGGGCAATCTCTCTTCATACAAAATAAAAGGGGAAAAAATTACTGACGCAGAACAAGGAGAAACGTTCTCACACACTCCTCTAAAGGTAACATGTAAAGACTGAGGCACCACAAATTCAAGCCAAAGATATGAAGCACCACAGCTGCAACTTTCTCAGTGCCAGCGCAAAAATCAAACTAATTGCCACCATTAAGGGACCGACTTACAACTGGTGCAAACTGGCAGGACTCCAGTTGGTATCAGCTGACACTAAAAACAAGGTCAGCAATCACTCAACATTGTCAATGCCTGTGCCCCTTGGTGAAATGAGTTGTTGTTAGGGTCTGGTTTCCACTTCAACAACCAGTCCCCTGCTGTCCCTGAAACACTGCTGGCAGCCCCAGCAGCCACAGGAACACAGCCACCCTGGTACCCCAAAAATAGATGGTGTGGAGGAAGCAGTACTTTATTGTGGATAAAGGGAGGATCTGGGACTTTTGCTGCCACTTCCATCCTCCTCAGAGGTTATATCCCATCACAGAAGAGGTATGGGTTTTTCCCTAAAAAAAGAACTATGAAATCTTCTTCCTTCCACCCCAAGATATTTTCTCACATTTGAGGTTTTAGGAGCATACATTGTAGGGAGAACAACTCAGTGAGTCCCTCAGCATAGGCCAATACCAAGAAATTACAGGCTGATTGACAGCTTGGTGATGGGACAAGAAGGCTTCTGCAGCGAAGTAATTTTTATTGCAAATTTGCCTGTGCAGTTAATGTGAGAAAAACACAACACAAAATTTCCTGAGGACACAATCCAACTGTGCTAGTGGCATGTTCTTTTTTTCAAAAGGGATCTTTGCTCTGTGGCAATAGCAGAAATAGTAATAAATGTGAATAAAAGTTGGATGGTTTGTTACAGGGTTCAAATTCCTCATTACAGTCTTCAATATGATTTACAACTTCAGCCTTTTGATTACATAGACTGACAACAGCTTGCCACAAGGTCCATGAGGAAACAACCCAGCATTAACGAGGCAATCCATGCCAGCCAAGCCCAGTGACACTGCTGCTTCAGAGACAGTGGGGATTCGTCCCAGGAGGATCCTCACTCCTGTGGTCTTGAAAAGAGAGAGGGACCATAAGGCATGGAGGGATGGAAAATGGGATGTTTTACTTGGAAAAAGTTCTCTTGAACTCCCACTCACAGGTCTGACAAGAAGCCTCCTGTGCAAGGCTGGGCCTCTCATGTCACCTCCCTTCTATACAGGACGATCCTGGCAGTCACCTTTGTGCTTTTTGCATGGGACAGCCCAAAGCTGACACCTGGGTCCTCATTTCTTTGCTCTCTGCCAGGAATAGAACTGGTGAGGATACTCAGGATGAGCAGCTTTGCTCACCAAGCATTCCCGCTCACCTGAAGCCCACTTCAGCAGCCCCATCTATGCTAGCAAAAGCTTTGCCTGGACTAAGGCAAGTGGCAATACTGGCTCAGCTTGATTCCTATCTTGGCAGGGGTGCAGGGCAGCCCCCCACAGCTAAATACAGGTCCTGATGAGTGCAGGTCTAAATTTTGTATCACCCCTGCCTGAGCACAGCGAGTCTCTGGCCTGGGAGTAGAATCAAGGTTGCGCACCATGCATCAGATAAAATGGATAGTTCCTTTCTTTAATAATGAGTTTTAGTGTAGCCATTTAAAGCTCTCACACAACTGACAGTAACTGGATTTAACGGGGCCTTCCCTGCCCTTTATACGACTCACGTACCTCCCTGTAGCATGTACATGAGCAGAAGTATGTAGTGTGCAGGCAGGGGACAATGTTAAAACACCTGGAACAACTTTTCTTAGAAGACTTGAGGGGTTTTTTTTCCTGAGAACTCCTCCCATGTAAGCTTTCACTTAATAATAATTTAGCAGGTGCAATTTACTATTCAGAAGGCCCTCTTCTGCAAGTATACACAATCACGCAACCGCCTCACTTGTACCCATAACAGGTTTCAGGAAAGCAAATGAGGTAAAGCTCCCTATCCACGCACCTCACCCCAAAGGGCAAAAAATGCACTTAGGGGAATACAGAAGGAACAGTTTGAAAGTCACTGATGTTTTCTTCCGCTTTACTCCTAGCACTTACTGTTGATTTATAAGTGTGGCCTTTGTGGTGGCAAGGGACCAAGCCCCTGCCCTGTATTAAGTAGGCAGTAAGACCTTTTGCAGTACCTGCAGAGCTGCCAGTGCTCTGTAACCAGAGGCTGCTGCCAGAACGACAGTGACTGCTTGAAAAATACTGTAGAAAGTACATGGCATGTGTTCAGCATATAAATGATGCACACAAGACACTACTGAAATAAGCATCTTCCACTTCTCCCGAGAGAGGCACAAACCTGCAAACCCATATACACAGCCAGGTTGAGAAGACAATGAAAAGTGGATCTGCCAGGTATGGCTAAGCTATAGCCGTGTGTTCACAGTGGCCTCTGTGTAGCCCCTTTAGAGGCATTCTCCCCAGCACCACTGCACTCTTGGAACCTCCTTAAAATTTATGCCCCAGGAGGCTACAAAAATTCTTTCCCTTGTGCTACTGAATATTTGGAGACAACCACAAAGTAGAGTTCAGACTTCAACAGCCTCAGCTCCTTCCTGTTCCTGGTGAGCAGAATATGTCAGGGGAGCCTTCGTTCCAAGTGAAAATCTCAATGCCTTCCTGCTCTGCTTTTCCTGTCCAGCTACTAAAACTGTCTTGTCCTAATCGGTAGTTTTGTAACTGCTTATGTAGTGCACAGCAGGTCTCAAAGATGTGATGGAACCTGTACCCTGCACTGCTTCAGACCTGGATTGACACGGCTCCAAGCTGACATGTTTGATCCACATCTTAGGGCCAAAGGAAAAAGTGAGACTTCCCAATGCACAGAGTAGCCATAAACAAAACCAAATGGACAAAGTCAATCATCTGTCTCCTTCCTTCTCATCCCCATTCCAAAAACACATCCTGCAGAGCACTGACCAGAGAACTCTCATCACCATGACCTGCAAACTCCACATTTCCCCACTATCCCAGCTGTCCTCCTACATATCCCTCTCCTTCATTTATACGTAGCATCAACAACCCTGCCTACTGTATTTCATTCTGGGCATCATGACTTTCCTTTATAGGTATGATAAAAATTATCAGCTTGGACTTAGTACGCTTGGGCATGGAGATGGTGTAGGCAGTTATTCCCTATCACAGCCTGAGCAGGTTATTTTGGCATGTGGCTCAGGATACTGTTATCTCTCCTCACAAACCACCTTAATTCCCTTCCTCAAGTCCCTTTTAACTCCATAAATTCAGGCCAACTCACCTGGTGAGTATTGTAAGTTTTCTCAGCTGACTAGGGCAAAGAGGACACAGCTAGGAAAACCTGGGCAGTCCTTCCTCTGAGCCAGTCCTGAGCATCTTGTACCCTTGACTGAGCATCCAGCTTCACCACACCTGCCTGTGGGCACAGGAAGTACTGGGAGGCATGGTAGGGGCTGGCTAGGAGTGCTAGCAGGATGTCTGGGAAGCAGGGCAGTTGGCAAGCCCAGGTTCAGTGCCTATGTACTGATGCAGGCTGAAGGCTAGTGAGATGGCACACCTGCTTTCCCCTCCAGGACATCTTCAGTGTTGAGGTGGTGGGAGATGGGTGCTCTCTGATGCAGAACTTCTTTTCCCAGGGCTATGGCATGGACACTGCAAGTTAGACAGAGCTGTCCATGCTGGGTCCATCTGCACCAGGAAGCATTTCTGACACCACAGGTGAGAGCTCTCAAGAGCAGCTTGGGGGAAAATGTGACTACCCAGAGCCTTGGAACACCCTGCACACACCTAATGAGGCAGCACTGCTCTGAGCCTGGCCCTGTGCTGGAGCCTGGACATCTAGGCTGCTCCAGCCTCATCTTCCACACTCCTCACATCTGGCAGGTCACTAGACAATGGCACGTGAGCTGTGGAAACCACAAAATCTTAATTTCTTCTGTAATCTAGAAACATTACAATTCTTACTCATCTTTTTGATGTGGGTTCAAGTGCCCATGAGTCTGAGTAACAAGCTGTGGGCTCCTCTGACATATTCCTGGTTTTACACACATGAAGCAAAATCTCAGGGACAAATACATACATACATTTACATTTGAATACTTCATTATATTTAAGTGAAAAATTCTTCCAGAGTCACCTCCATCTCCCATTTGAATCAATTGCAGTAATGACAAGAGATATCACAGATTTCCTCAGTTAATCATGTGACTAGTTTATGTTTAACATTATAGTTAATTAACTATGCAACACCTGAGAACACAGGTTAAAATATACCTCACCAGAGGCTGCCTCATCACTTCCCTGTAGATGTTAAAGCGCTTGGACCTGACTCCAGTTTCTAGATCTTGTTGTGAGAAGGTCCAGCAGTCAAGTCTATGCTCCCCTGAACTAGAAGGTAATCCTTAGCTTTCTAGGGGAAAACCAAGAACAACTAGAAGCGCACAAACCTTTTTTCCAGCATACCTCAGCATTACTGAATGGAAAGCAAATTAAGGCAGCAAGTGAACACAACTTACTAGTCTACAGCCTTTTGACAAAACAGAGCCAGACCCCAATAAGTAAACCCCCTTCAGCATATCCGTCAAAGCTGACAGACTGTCCCCTCTACAGAAATCATGAAATGACACTGCAAACACTCTAGCAAAATGTCAAAGTGCTCTCCAGACACAAAGTAAGAAACTTGCTCTGCCCATGTCAAATCTCTGTACCTTGAGAAGGCAGATCAGTAGCTCTGCTAGATGTACCTTGCTAAGCAGCAGTCCTTCGAGCCAGAGAACAAAGCCAACAGATCCTGTGGTAATTTTTGGAATCCCAAGAGCAAAATGAGGTGATGCACAACAAAGATGGAGGCAGGTGCAGCACCTGAAAGCCTTCGAGGTCTGAATGAGAGTGTGAAGGAACTTATGCACAATGTAAGCGTAAACACATTTTAGGAAAGTGAATGTCAGTGAAATTAGGAAGAAGTTTTACAATCAAACACTCAGTACTCCCAAGGGCCTCAGAGGAGAAGAAAGTCTGCTTGGGAGTCAAAGACAGGATGAGAAAAAAAGAACAAGATGAAATCAGACAGGTGGGATTGACAGAAGCTCTGCTTTAAAGCTTTATCTTTGGAGGACACTGAAGGATATCTAACAAAATGCTTTGCTGAAGAAATCCCTCTTTCAGATTTCTTGGAGAGAAGCCCGGCAGAGCTGAGGCAAGTGTGGAATGCCTGGCTGAGGTTGTGCTGTAGGCTGCTCAGGGACCCACATGCAGCACCACATCTGTTTAAAGAGTGGAAGAGTGGCTCATGCTTACACGAGCTCCTGAAGTGCTGGGTTTGGTTAAAGGAGATGGAGAAAGCAAGCTATTAAGTAATGTTTCCCCACCCTGAAGGCAAAATGGAGCCAGATGAGCCTAAAAGCAGTTACTCACACCAATGTGCCAGGTAGGATTGTTTGGCAACAGCGTACACATTCTGGTCAATTCCTCCCTCCCGTATGTCCTCCAACACGGAACAAACAGTAACTATGGCATTTTGACAGCACTCAAAGTTCTCTTTGCAGAACTATACAAGACAGTCTCTGCAGTAAATGTGAAACTGGCCACAGTTTGCCTCATAGTCCAGTTTAATGTCTCTGTGGGTCCCTACATTTAACCTCCAAGCAGATCTATAGGGCAAGAAACTCTAGATTCCTGTAAGCTCCACCTCTGATTGCTACTTGCTAACAGAGTTGCATCCTGAAAAGAGAACTGAAAAAAAGAAGGATCTTGGCATGGCTCTGCTTCCCAGGCAGCATTGCTCAAGTCACTCTTGTTCATCTTTCAAACAGAAGTTGACCACACTATCCCCTGTGGGGAAACAGAGGCCTTCCTCAATTCCTTACCCCACTGGCCATCCGACCTGGCTCTCTGTTATCTTAGTTCCTGAGAAAGAATACCAAGGCTTCTCAAAAAGGGACCAAAATTAATTAGTTTCCCTTTGCTGCTCTGACTGTGCCCCCCTCAGCCACACAGCATGGGCACACTCATGGCTTCCCAGAACTGCCTAGTGGAAAGGATATTTTGGCTTTTTTCATGACAGCTGCCTCCCCACTTGGATGACTTTCCACCTGTAAACATTAGCTTTGTAATGTCAATGACTCCAACTAGCCCATAAGTGTGGTGAAACTACAGGGAATGGCTGGCACCTTGCATACCTGACTTGTTAGAAGCAACCCTACCTGTGAAGGCAGGACATGGGCAAGGCTCACTGAGTCTCAGGCTGAGCCTCTCACTCCCACAGGATTTTTTCCTAAGTGTTTCATTTGCAAAGAGGCCACTGCATGACATTCAGCCCTTGCTTTGTTTATGAAATCTGAAACTCGGATCAAACTCTAGCTGGGCTGAAAAGGTCAGTTTGCCTGTTCAAAAAGTCCCTCCCTTCATTTGATTTTTATCAGGATACAGACCTGTTGGAGAGAAACAAGCTCCTGGTGAGATCTGGATCAAATACACAGGATCTGGGCCGCAAAGGAAGATGAAGATGCAAGGAGAAAGGTGGGGAAGCTGGGCACAGTGCTCTGCCAAAGCAGATTTGTCAGCCTCCCAAGAGCCACATATCGCTTTCAAGTAAGAATGACCCAACACGGGATTTACAGCACTCTCAAACATTGAGGGCTATGAGGTGTTTCAGGAAACGATGAGAAAAAGTACCGCAGGTTGATCATCTGACCTTCAGTTTAAACAGTTAAAACAATTCTGTAAATAAGCTGTCCTCACATGAGCACGCAAACACACACACACACACAGAAAAGTCCTTCAGTTCCTCAAGGAAATATAAATTGGGCACGATTTTTTCACCCTCTCTTCCAGATTTATCTTCCTCATCACTTAGGGCCAAGAAAACATCCCCAAAGTTATGGCCAAACAGTCAGAAACCATTTTTTTGATGTCGCCCATGGCTTTTGGTTTGCATTTCAAAGTAGGACCATAAACCCAGAAACGTATGGCTGTGAGCTGAGACCAGGAGAGGCACAGCAGGACTGAGTCAACTGGCCCAAACCAAAGACCATCATGGAGACACAGGGTGCAGAATTTGGGGGTGGACTAATTTTTCCCCAAAACCCTAATTTCTCCCACAAACCCCCTGTCTCTCTTGATCCATTCACCTTTGAGACTGGCAAGTAGCTCTCATATGAGACCACAGTGAAAGGGAGATGCCGCAGACTCCCATGGGAACATAGTGTGTGACAGGTTTGTCTGTGAGACCACTGATTTTGTTTGTTGTTTCGGGGGTTGTACTGACCTCTGTCACACAAAATGCATGGTCACACTCAAGTACCTATAGACATATAAGCACTTGCACAGCCATAGGATGACCCATGAAGGCAATACATTCCATCATCTCCAAAAGAAATGAGTGATGCTGCCCCAAGCAATCCCACAGAAGTGCCTCTGGATGCCTCCCTACCTGCTTGCACTGGAGCTGAGGGCTAGTGGTGCATGACTGATCTCCCCACTGTCTTCACAGACACTGTCTAATAGGACAGAGGCCAGAGCAGCAAGCAGAGAAGAAGCCTGTTTGGCCAAGGAAGGACAACCTAGGTGATGTATGAAGCTCTTAGTTGCACAGAAAGAAAACCTGACTTACGCAGTCAGATAAACTACATGAAGGATTTCAGAGCCTCGAGAAGCAAACATCCAGAAGCTCAGGCAAAGATGAGAAAAGAAGGGTATAAAACTCTTGTGTGTGATGAAGAAGCTGAGGGACACCAGTAACAGCCTACTCCCCCTCAAGGCTCGAAAAGAAAAGATATCAGATCAAGAGAAGTCATTAAGAGAAACAAAACAATAAACCCCTCCACCTGTATAAGCAGAGCTCCCTGGTTACCATCAGTCTCTGCCCTAGGTTCCTCTTTTGTGCAGGATATGATTATTTATTGCCATATTTATTTACTCAGCTCTACATTGCTTAACGTCATGGGTGCTGGGTTTCTTGCACTGTAAAAATTAGAGCAAGGCAGGATTGAAGCTAAACCTGGAGATCCAGTATGAACATGCCAAATGACTTCTGCAGTGCAGCCTTAGGCATGCTACTACTGTGATGAGCTAGAAAGGGAGACCCCACAGCCAGCCTGGGCAGACACACTCCTCCACAAGCAAAAGTGAGCAAGCAGGTGAGAGCTTAGGAGTGGTGTCCCATGAAACTCTTGGTGTAACCTTGCTCCTGATCACTCAGTGCTTTTGAGACCCTGAACAACACTCTGCAGAGACAGGGGCACCTGAGCACACCTCATGGCCTGGACAACTGGGCTCAATCTATGCTGACTGTGAGTAACTGCTGTGCAGCATTCACGGGTACAGCACAACTGTTGAAACTAAACCTAGAGAACCAAAAAATCCACTCCACAAAGGAGAGATGGCTGCAGATGACAGACTAGCTAAAGGGGCTGTCAGGCATCCTCATTCCCAATCCTACACTTGTGAACTGACATGTCACTTTGCACTTACAGCATGCAGCCACTTGCCCCATCCCTTCTACAAGCAGTTTTTTAGCACTGCTACAACTGTTTTGCAGCCAGGGGCTTTCAACCCAGAATATTCGAATCTTTCCTTTTCCTACAGCAACAAATTAAAGAATTCAGCCTAGACACAGTGGGACAATGAGTTCAGAATCACCAACATGCCAGTGATATTGCAGCCAAGCTGTCTACAGTCACATCTATGGGTTTTGAAGAACGACATAAAGGAATTCTGGCCAAACTGAGTCATGGGGAAAGAAGAGTTTCTGGGAAAATAAGCTCTGTATGATTTTCTCACAAGGAGCACACACACCACTGTTTTTTCAGGTTCAAAAAAATAAAAGATTAGTAAAAACTTGTAGTCAAATCACAACATCTTTCCATGGGTTCCGGGGAACACTTTGCCACAGTCACAGAATTGACTCAGGAGTAAAATGGCCTGGGATGGACCTATGATTTTTGACAGAGCAACAGTAAAGATTCTCAGAAAATTATGAGAGGGGGAAACTGTCATAAAAAACCCAAAACCATCCTGGGGAATTTAGCACTAAATGTCCTGCGAACTTTTATCAGACACGATGCATTTAAAACTCACCGAGAGCTTTCCAGTACCCATATGAAAGAAAAGTAAGAAGCAACTGAAAACTAGACTCAGCAGAAGCACAATAACTGGATAAAGAATTTCAGTGGGAAGCAGCAAGTTTACACCCTGTATAAATGCCCAATTAATTAGATGTTTACAGTACTCCTTTGTGGACATAGTCCTTGGTTTTGGTAACTTTTCATATCTGAAAATAGCCATGCCTCCCTCTTTAGTCCTTCCTTGGCTCATGGGAGACTGAAATGAGTCACTGGAGGACCAGCTGAGTCATTCAGACAAATCTTGGAACGTAATATAAAATTGGTCATCATATCCACAACTAAAATGTGGACGACAGCAGCACTCCTAGCAACCAACCATGCATTAGGCAGAAAGGGTTTGAGACCACTAACACTATGAGCCATTACTTGAAGCCAGGCAGAAGAATGCTTAAATGAAACTAGGATAATGCAAAACAAGTGTTGACAAACATGGCTGGAAAGCAGAAAAGGACATGGGGGTGCTGGTCAACAGTTGACTGAATAGGAGCTAGCACTGTGCCCAGGTGGCCAAGAAGCCCAGTGGCATCCAGATCAGAAATAGCATGTGGCAATCAGGACTAGAGAAGTGACTCTCCGTCTGTACTTGGCATTGGTGAGGCTACACCTCAAATCCTGTGTTCAGTTGCAGGCCCCTCACTACAAGAAAGACCCTGAGGTGCTGGAGTGTGTCCAGAGAAGGGCAACAAAGCTGGTGGAAGGGTCTAGAGAGTAACTCCTACGAGGAACATCTGAGGGAGCTAGGGGTGTTTAGTCTGGAGAAGAAAAGGCTCGGGGAAGACCTTGTCACTCTCTACACCCACCTGAACTGAGGTTGTAGCAAGCGTACGGGGGTTGGTCTCATCTCCTGGGCAACTAGCAACAGGACAAGTTGTGGCGGGGAGGTTCAGATTGGACATGAGGAAGAATATTTTCACTGAAAGGGTGGTTAAGCACTGGAACGGGCTGCCCAGGATGACGGTGCAATCACCATCCTTAGAAGTGTTCAAGAAACAACTGCACATGTCACTTAGTGCTGTGGTTTAGCTGACATGTTGGTGTTCGTAAAAGGATGGACTTGATCATCTTAGAAGTCTTTTCCAACCTTAACAATTCTTTTATGCTAGTTCTGCATCTGACACAAAGCCGTTCTCCATTCAATTTCCCCGTTGCATTAAGGAAAGGGATGGCCATCTCACACGTCCAGATGACAGGATATTTCTAGCCCATTTTCTAAATTATATGAACCAAAGTCTCAAGTCATTCAATTCCTTTAGAGCATCATCAAATCTTAATAGGACCTATTTTGATATGCAATCTCCCTGAGAATGAAATAACCATGACCTTTTAAGAACACAGGTTCGTATTTCATTTTTATGCCTATTATCTTCAGAACAAAAAGAAATGGGGCAATTATATTTGGGCACAGAAAATGTATTTACCAAGCAGGTTTTTTACAGTGATTACAAAAGTTTAATGAATTAATTTAGGACAGAGGGGGACTGACAGACCTGTCGTGAGGAGCTGGGCATGCTGTGAGCAGATGCAGTGCAAGCTCCCTTGCCCCACGCATCACTTGGATAGTGCACCACAATCTCACATTTGGGCACTGAACAAATGATGCTCATCCTGATCAACTCCCCAACCCTTTCAAACCTTCTTTCTATCAGCATACACCATCATGCTTGTTGCTGGCACTTGAATGAGCTAGAAATGCCAAGTGGCACCTAGGTCCTACAAAACCTTAGTCTCAGGCATGAAAAAACAGGTATTTATTACAGCACGTACAAAATCAGTATCCCACAACAATAAGCTCACCTTGATCTTGGTCCCTTTTTATGGAAATCTGGCAAAACTGAAAAACAAGATGTAGCTGATAAAACCACCGAGGGCCACAGAAAGCCCTAGTATTAACTATCATGGAAATACTCACAAAGGAGACAAGTAAAAGAGAGATACGGCTCTGCAACAAAATAAACAGTTAGCAGAACTCTAGGGTAAATACCTGTTCTCTCTGCACCGCCATGTAAAAGCAACACTGACCTGCAAGGCTGGGTCACAGTGCACAGCTGCTCAGGGAAGCCCATCTCCACACAGCTCCCCATAACCCTGTGAGCCACCAGCTACTGAGACAAGTGTGGAAGACTCCAAAGCAGTCAGGGGTTATGGGGAGAGCAATACAGGACCCTCTGTGGCTCACCCAGAAAACCTGCTGGATGGAGGCTCCCGATGACACTCCTTTCACCGGCCCCAAGCATCAGCAAATGGCACTGAGGGACTACACGCAAGAGGGCACCCAACAGGTTTTCATGAAACTGCTCAAAATTTCCCAACCAATGATGTCACTCTTGTTTTGCCTTGGTCTTTCCCTCCAGCTCATCCCTGGGTTTCAGCAAGGCCATGGTGTACTCACCTCACCATGCCTCTGCTCCCAGCCCTCTGCACCTTCACTCCTATTTCCTTTGCTAAAAAAACCCCAAAACACTTAAGAAAAAACATCAAACTGAAAGGTTCAAGTGGCAATCAATCAATGAAGAACCCCACAAGACAGAGAAATACTTGAGCCTTAAGGAAGACAGATGTAAAATGGAAGCAAGTGTAACTGGTGTAAGCTGGCATAAAAAACAGGTTTAAATGAAATTCAAGTACAAATGTTCAAGAGCTACTAAAGTGCCTAAAAGCTGTAAGGGTTTGATCCTAACAGTTCCTAAAAACTTGTTACATATTATGTACTTAGTTTTTTAAAGACTTAATGGTAAAGACTTCAAGCTCTTTAAAAGAAATGATAACTCACTCCATGCTTTGTAAAGGCAGAAAATATATATGAACTTGGATCCTGACAGCACCACTAGATTCCAAAACTAACCCTCCCGCTTTCTGCTCTGCCTGCTACAAAGAACATGCTATTCCTGGAGGAGTTTTAAAACATAAAGCCCAAGTAAGTGTTCTCCTGTCCTCTCCACTTCCTAAAGATAAGGCAAGCAGGTAGCTTGAGTGGCCCTCCCACACACATCACCCTCTGGGTCCTGGCACTTGCTCACGACTCAGCACAGGCTGCCCTGGCACTAACCAGGGCAGTGCAGCAACCACAGTGTGCAGCTCAGCACACAAGAGCTACAATAAACCTGACAGACTGTGTAAGATATGAATCATATGAACTGCCACAACAGTAACCCAGCAGGTGCAGCCCTGGAAAAACAAACAAACAAACAAACAAACAATCAATCAATCCTGAGACACCCCAAAACACAGATGTAGGTAAATGGCCACTCTCCTGAGGCTACCAGTACAGTTACACTACAGGGCTTGTCAAAAAAATATGTATTCTCCCGACTTGTGGCACTTCAGAAATGCTTCAGCATGACTCCAGTGGGGGGCCAGGAGAAAGCAGGATTAACAGTCCTCGTACTGGGAAACTGGAGCTGGACCAAGCAAATGCCTGGGTTGCCTGGGATGCTGGAATTTAGAGAAAACACCTGTAGCAAAGGCTACGGCTTACTGGTCACTGAGGGATTTGGCTGCAGAGGTTGCTCAAGGTCTTTTGGAAAACACACCTCCCAAGTGCACTTAGTCAGCTGGAGGTGCTGCTCCTCTCAAACTGGCAGGGAAGTTGTATCAGAGAAACCACAACACTTTTTCCTGCTTAAGGTTTTCCTGCAGTCCTTGGTACAGCCATGAGACTGAAGCACGGAAGTAATGCTCCGAGTGCATCTGAGGTGCTTGCATGCTGCCTCTACCCTTTGGGACAGCCTTCAGACTGGATGACAGCTCCATCTATGCTTGCAGGCCATCAGGACATACTGTTCCAACAATGAATCTATCACTAATAACTAGAATTTAGATGTACATATATATATGTATTTTTCACTCGTATTATTGCAATGTGGTCAGTGGAGATATTGACCAATTCACCATTCTGTTTTCCCCTCTGCTATTTGATGACCTCACTCTGTCACCTCTTAAGCCACAGTCTTTCAAACATTTGCAGACAAGCCTCACTAACCAGCAACTGCAAGGCTGTAGCCCACAAGAAGAATTAAGCAGACAAAAACCAAGAGAAAAGGTGTAAGGCCGGTCTGCTGCTTGCTTTTCCTGGAAGATTCAGTCCAGAGACTTCAGCTTCTCCAGGTCAAGACAATGTCTGCGTCAGAAAATATTCTGCAAAATCTTTATTTAACTGTTCCACTAGGACAGCTGGCTACACCCTCACACTACTGGCACATAGGCCTGTGTCTTGAGTTTAAGCACATGAATTGTCTTAACTGACTTCAGCAGCACAACTCACGCACTGAAAGCTCACCATATGTGTACGTGTTAGCAGCATCAGGGCATTAGTCAGCTTCCCTTGGTTTGTGTAGAAAAGAAAGAAAAAAACCTCTGCAAAACTTGTGGATACAATTCAGGTATCTAAGTGATACATGAATTAAATTAAAGTCCTCTCCTGCACTCTTCCTTTTAGAAAAGTAAATACTTTTCTACCCGTATATAAACTGTAATCAGCTGTAGTTAACTCTGTTAACTGATTTCAGAAGAAATCCTATGGAAGGTAAAGCCTCCACAGGAAGGTAAAGTTTCTGGGCTGTGCCCACCTCAGAAGCAGCACAATCTCAGAAAAAACAACATTTGATTTTCTTGCAGATTTTTCATTCCCTTCTTTCTCTATGACATGGAGTATACATAGAAAAATACGCTCTCTGCTCTCCACAGAGTGTCTGCTGCTGCACATTCTCCACCTGGAGTGAAAATTCTCCGTTGTCACGGCAGCCAACAGTGATGTCACAGACCGAGTATTGTGACTTCAGCTGGAGAGGAGCAGCAGGAGCAGATGAACTCTGAAAACAAAGATACTGTTTTGGTGTAAACAGCCTTCACAGAAAAGAGGGGGGGGAATGAAGGAAATATATATGAACATATGACAAATACAGTTTTCTCAAAAAGGTATAAACGAATTTATGACAAATAAGAGTATATATAGGTAAATATGTCAAAGGTCCAACTAAGTACTGAAAGACATGTCATTTTGTTTCTGTTCTGTTAAGAAATGGGCCCCTTTTATGTTTTGAAATTAACATTTTCTATTCTTTTTTAAATTTTGCTTTTAATATCTTCACCTCTGGTCATTGTCCCAGAATAAGCAAACAGCATCGGAGCATAAAGAAATAGGTCTCATGACATAATGTACAGTGCGTTTCCAAATGTTTAATACATCCAGAGGCAACTTGCAAATACTGCTGGCATTCCTGCGTGAAGGTAGTTATTTTTCATGCAAGTCAACTATTAATGCAATTTGAAAAAAAGTCTTAATCCCATTCAATCACATCCTCTTCCACCTTTGCACTGAAACACAGAGGTTATGGGAGATGAGGTGCTGGTGGTGATCCACACGAATCATGGGTACAACCTGGAGGTGATCAAAGATGCCCACACCAAGGGTTGCCCCAGCCACACACTGCGTGAAGCACAACCAAAGGACTATGGTCTCCTTGTTCCTTACTGGGCCCTCAGCTGAAGCAGAAACACCGGCTCCATCCCCACTACTTCTCCAGGGTTCCAACAGGGCTGAGAGATTTCAGCTTGGTTACACATGGAAATCTGTCAGCTAAAAGCCATGCCCCTTTTGGAGAAGTCAACAGCAGAGAACATGAAAGGCATGTGCTATTAAAAGAAATAGAAATGAAAAACAGAAAGAGAGAAAAGAAAGAGAAACTATCGTTGCTTGCTGAAATACAATTGCCTAATGCTTGAACTACCGTAATAACGAGCCAGTGCTGGCAGACTGATGTCTGTCTTGACAAATGTTTCTGAAAATTCACATGTAGAAGAAGGGGAAATACTGGTAGGACTTTGGTTATCAGCTTCTCACCACAAATAATAAGCAGTTCCGTCCTCCCAAAAGTACCCTAATGGCATACTAGCATTACAAAAAATTATGCTTGAATATTTTTTCTGAAATATAAACTTGCCATGCACAGTCAAAATTAAAAAGAAATACAGGGCATTTTTAAGAGAAACTCTATGGGGAAAAGCAACTGTGAAATAGCCAAACATCAATTATGAAAACCACATCAAGAAGAGGCTCTTGTGCATGGGCTTTAGGGTTTAGGGATTTCAAGAAATTGTGCATCCTAGTTTGACTCATAACGTAGGCACAGAATGAGCAACTTTCCTCAACTGATACAACTCGGTGAGTATGTAACCCTTTAAAGTCACTATATCTATACAACTTAATTGCATCTCAGCTCATGGCAATCTTTGCTCTCCACTCCCACCTCCTCCCCAGCATCAGAGTGACAGACTTACCTACTCCCATCCTAAGTTAGTGCAGAAGAAACAGCTGATATAACTGTGACATGGGCAAACTTCTGCTGAAGTGTGCACCTCAACCACCCAGAGACCTGCTCATTGGTGGCATTATCACGATTTTTACTGCAAAACTTCAACCAGAACCTCCCCCTCCCCAGCTACTGCCCACACACAACTCTGAACAGGCTGCAGGCAGCACCACTGCCTTCTACCTGAGGGTAGACTACATACGGGAGGGAAGCAAAATGTAAGAAAGTGAACAAAAGCAGAGGGATTTGGGGATGATTCGGCCTGTGAGTCAGGACTGGCTCATTTTCCCAAGCTTAAAGATGATGGTCTCATTAGTGTACCATTTGGGATTTTCACAGGACAGGATCCAGGCAAGGGAGCAACAGGAGCTGTGAGTATCCAGGGTAAACCAGGAAACGCCTTCCCACAAGACCCACAGAAAAAGCAATGGCATGATCTTGTTCTTCCTTAAAATAACTTGCAAGTCTGTTGGTTTGTGGCATCGCTGTTTAATGGTACATAGAACATTATTACAGAAGAACAGCATAAACCAAACAGTTGTCATAAGGGGTAAAAAGACATCTTGGTTAGTTTGCTTTTTTCTTCCGTTCCTGAACTTCCATCTCAAGGGTCACCCATACTCCTACATGGAATGCCTGGATTCAAGGCTTCACCAAGAATTTTCCTGTGTGATGACCAATGGCACCAGACATTTCCCTGTCTCTTCTTCCAGAAGCAATGGCTACTCATTACTCCTCATGCCCACTCTGCATGACTGAACAACTACACAGAAAACAGAAAAGGTGAAAACAAGACAATTTAAAGCTGCAAACCAAGAATGCAAGGCTTAGGAAACCCCAGCTTTATGGTTATCTGTGCAACCTTTGACCCTCTTTTTTGCCTGTGTACCATGGCAGAGCTGTTAATTACATAGTCACAGGATATTTTTCTATGGGACCTCGGCCTCACCCAATACACCAGGATACACGGTGCTCACCCAGCAAGTACCTAGTGACAATTTCATCTTCTCAGCACTATTTGAGGTGTGGCCCCAAGCCTTGTTTACTAGGTACCTGCCACACTTCGCTCTGCAGACAGATTTAGTAATTTACTCATGGCCTTTCCTACAGTATGCACCATCAGAGCAACTGAATGTTTCACAAACATAAAACCATGTATTTTCACAATGCCCTCCTAAAGACAGACACTCTGTTATCCATATGTCATGGGCAGGGAACCAAAGCACAGAGAGATTAATGTGAAAAGCTTCCACAAATTTTAAATGCTTAATTGAAACTCTTAGGTATAAATCCTTCAGATATTTGCTTTGCCTGTTGAGGTTGTAGTGATAATCATTTTTTTAAGCCAAGTTTGGGCTGATGCTCCTGGAGACAGAAGAAGTGGTGCTCCTAACACATACACCACTCAAATTTTACTAAGATGTTAATGCAGAGGCTTGCTTTCTCATTTCTTTGTACATTTCTTATATTTAACATGCACAAAAAATTCAAGAGAGGCATCAAAGTGTTGTTTTCTAAATATACATGCTGAGGCAGGTAGCTGGGATGGAAAATTTCTACCCAAGAGTTTAAGTTTAGTAAAGTTGAGAACAACTAAAAATTAAGGCCTTAAAATAGGGAAGCTGTAGGATGGCCTCAACAGCAGCTCATTGCCATAACATACACTTTTCTTTCTTTTCTCAGTTGTCGAAGAAACCACATAGGTTGGATGTTACACTAACAGAATCAAGTCAAATTGAAATGCAAACTGTAACTAAAGCTTTATTTTTTATCCTGGATCCATTCAAATACACAAGAACAATTTATTTTTAACCCTAATGCAGAACAAAGTCTTGATACTCAATTCCAAATAGCAACTTTTGCTTAGAGTGTAAGTCCCACCTTTCCTCCTGTTCTCTTGGAAAGAGAAAGCAAGTGTCAGGCACTGTAGGCAGCACTGGTCGTAATCTGGATATAGGACAGGCAGATGGACAGTACTCAGAGCTAGTGAATCTTACATTGGAACAAACTGATTATTTACAGGGAGATTCTCAAATTCCTTAAAAAGAAAAAAAAAAAAAAAGAAGCCATCTGAAAATTTCAGGGGGTGATTTATCTGTGCCAACACCAGTAAAGAAAGACAGACAGACAAAAAGACAGACGGTGGGGGGGCGTGAATAATTCAACCAACTGCTGGTGCCAGCCTTCTTTAGAGCAATAGAGTAATTTTAGAGACACTTTTGCAAGAACATAAAATCCAACCTTGCAAGTGTCCACCAAGCGTGCACTGGACTCAGGACATACACATAACACGGGACAACACTGTGAGACAATGTGGGAGCTGGCAGAACTGGTTTCTCCGTTACCTTGGGAACATGCAAGGACAACCCTGGGATAACTCCCGACAATCCCTCTTTGCCACCCAAGCTGTATTCCTGGCCAATAATACTTTTAATTGTTCCTCCCTTAGACAGATACCATATCAACAGAGAGAGAAATGCAGACCCAGTTTCTCTGTCCTGCACAGAAAACTCTAACTGCACAGCCCGGCTTTTCAGCTAGTGATGTCTCCTGACTGCACTAACATTGACTAATTTAGTATTTTTAATTACAGAGGGATTTACAGCACTGCACTACAGTGCTCTCTTTTATTATACCCACTGTTTCTGCTGAATCTGGGTACACTCTACATACAAAGTTGCACATTAGACAAATTACACTACACATTAAGTAAATCTCTCTTTAGAAACAGGATTAGATGGAGAGGCAAATCTTCCTCATTCCTAGGGCATAAATTAATATCTACAAAATCAATATGAAGACCTCTACATCAATTAATGAAAAAAAGAATAGTTTAAACATACTGAAACAAATTTATGTAGGAAATGCATTCTTTTTCTGCTATTTTGCTTAATAAATAAAACAGCTGGTCCAAAGAATCAGGTCAATCAGTGTCTGGAAAAAGCCCCATTAAAGCTGCTATATAACCTAGTTTCTCAAGCTGTGCAAGGCATCCTAATATTGGAGAGGCAAAAGCCCATGCCGAGACAGCCAGGACCACTCAGCTTCTGGCCCTGCCGGGTCATGGAGGATATTTATCACAGGAGACAGCAGTAAGTGAGCTATCTCACAAAGATCTAAGGAGATAGGCTCTGAAGGAGCACAACTTAGACAACAAGATATATCCAGACCTATACATAAAATATGCCTAGTAATCCTCGGCACCTAAATTAAGATCATCCAACCTAAGGATATGGTAAAGGACCAGATTTTCACATATGCTCAGATCCTCTCAAAGTTATTCTCACATTGCTGGCACAGTGGGTCATAACACATCTTCTCACGACACTCCAGGGCTATGCGGTTCCACCTCTCCCACATCACATGGGCAGATGAACCTGGCAGTGCCCAAAGCCATGGGTGTGTTGTGAGGGCACAGAGCCTACTCCAGTGCAGGCAGAAACCCCCCATCCTCCCGCATAGCACAGCTGTTGTCACAATGCCCAGGCCCTGGTCACCTCAGAAAATGTAGCCTTCTTCAGGAAGGCTTTCAGACCTTCAACAGGTCTGAAAATATTTTGCAAGGGGTATCACAAGCCACATCCTGTAGAGATAATAATGGAGCTAGAAGACAGTGAAATGACTTGCTCAAGCTTAAAGAGCAAGTCAGCAGTGGAACTGGGAACTGAAACCTCCTGACTCACAACCCTTTAGCTTCTTAAATAAGGATTCTTTTTCCTCATTAAAAAACTAAAAATGGGAAGAGGGGGAGGAATATTCTGGTGGCAGAATGAACTTAGCCCTCAGAGGGCTAATGACCTGATATGCATTTTTTTTTTCCTCTGCACCTCCATTTCCCCTGATAAAGTTACAGTAACTTCAAGGACTATCCCACTTTAGTGGTCTACTTTAACCAAGCATGTTGGCTCAACATCCCTTTCCCAACCATCTGAAGTTAGAGACCGTCCTTCCCAGAGAAGAGATTATCTTCTCGCTTTCAGTCTCTCTGGATATCCTTCCAATGTCCTGGACTGAGACGACTCTTCTTTCTGCATTGTGCTGAGGGACGCCAAAGTCCTATCCACTGGTCTCAGCCTACAGTACGTGGCAGCCTGAAAGGGTACCCTGGAGGTAAAACCTGATTGTTCTCTATTAATTTTTCATTTCAAGAATAGCTCCAGGGAAAGGAGGGAGATATAGGTCAGAGACTTTGGGGGATGATTAGTAACTCCATACATCTTCCTTTTTTCCTCACTTTTTTTAAACCTCTTCCAAATACAGAAACAGGGGGGTTTCCCTCTATATTTCTCATTTACTCTTTAAACATCATCAGCATTAGTCAGCAAACTCCTGCTATTTCCTCCGCAAGCCCCTGACACTTGCAGAGTGACTAACCCTCTCTCCACACACTTTGGCTCCAATAGTTGCATCGGGTTTTTTTCCTCATGAAAAATGGATCTCTGCTTTGCACACGTGCAGTTCTAGTTCTCCCTGTGGTCACAGACACAGAAGCTCCCACTGTCACATGCCTGAAAACACCACGATTTTTTACACACAGACCTGAAGAGCCAGGAGGTGATGGCAGGGCCTGTTTTCAGATTGCTTCTTAACTCATCATCACAGTAGCAGTGTCCCTCAAACTGGGAAGCCATTAGCTACTGCCACAAGCATAAATATACAGACAACACTGTGGAAGAAGCCTGCAGCCACCTGGTTTCTCTTTGCAGTGCTGCCAGTAACCTGGTCTGTCAGATCACAATGCCTTCAGGTCCCTGCATTAGCCTTTCCTTCCCAGGACCAAGAGTCTCTGCCCTCACCGAGGTGCCTGGTGGCTGCCACAGGTACAGAAGGCCTCAGCCAGGCTTCTGAGGCACAAACGCAGGGTGAATGAAAACACAGCTTCTCTTGACTCAAAGCCACCTCATCAGAGCATGAGAGAAGGCTCCTCCTGGCCAAGTGGGCTTTCACAGGACGCCAACTCATAGCCATGCTCACGGAAGACCTCACAGGCAACTCATGCTCACACAGGGATACCCACAGACCTGCCCACATTGTGGTCTTGTACTCAAGCCAACGGCAGGTTTATTGACACCCCTTTCCAGGGTGATGCCAAGAGCACACAGACCACTCTTCCCTATGTCCAACATGCAAAGAGAATGTCTTGCCCCCAGCAGAAGGCCATGTCTTCAGGCAACAGTAGATGCTACCTGCTGTCACCCACACCGGGAACAATCCACATCTAGAGTAGGGCATGCCAATAAGGATCAGTGGAAAGGCTGGTCAACCAGGCACTGGAGAAGTTTATTCCCAATTTAACCTTAACACTCTCACCCCAGCACTGATCTCACTGCTGCCACCGCCGTTACCTCCATCCCCATTGTAGGAGAGTCTTCTGCACCGCTGTGTAGGGAGGCATGAAAATAAACCACGGGCTCCAGTGCCACACTCCCTCCCGGCAGATCTGCTTCTCTCTTCTTAACTGTTTCCAAGTGCCTGGCTGTTTTATAATCCCCACTGAGCATTCCCTTAACTCCTTCCTCCCTGAGTCCTTCCACTCTCCCTCGCCTGCTCTCTCCTAGAAGGCAGGAAAATCCAAGGCGAGGTAGGGGGTACAGCACGAAAAGGAGGGGGCCTGCATCAAAGAAGGAACATCTGAATCAAACTGCACATATAACAGAACAAGCAAATTAGTCATTTCCCCAGCCTTCTCTTACACAGACAAGCTGACTCCTCTATTAAGACATTTCTTTCTTTTTTCCCCGTGGACGTTTGTGTACCTTAGAAGCTTACTTCTTTGCTAATCTCCTCCTGCTTTTTCATACCATGAGGTCATATGCTTCTTCTGGTAGCACAACTTTAAATCACACAGCAGCTTGCCCTTTCAGGTCTGAACCAAAATCTCTGTCTTCAATCACAATTAAATACGAGTAGATGGCTTCATGCTCAGTGTCACCACCACTTCATTTATGCATATTGCAAAATTTGAGAAGAATCAAGTGCAGGTATCGCTCCCCAGTGGAGAGGACCTTGGCAATGTAAGAGGGCTGTAAGAGGCTGTGCGGTGGAGCTCAGGCAGAGGAACGCATCCTCCCCATTTCTGAGATGTGGGGATCCACTGCAATTGGCCTAAACTGAGCTGTCAAGAGCCTTGCATGCTATTGCTGCTAAAGGCTGTGCACTGTACGTGTGTTTGCATGCACATCAACGAGTGCAGGTGGTGGGGGACGGACTTCCTTGGCCTGAGACATTTTAGGAGACCCAGAGGTCAGGGCTATACCTGGATAACCACAACATACTGCAGGTTGCTGTGTGCTGAGGTATGCTGGCAACATGGCACAGGGTGGGACAAGTACAGCAACCCAGCAGCTTTGGATTTCACAACCATGATTACATGTAAAGCAATGTCACAGAACACTCCAGTGTGTACACTGCTCCTGTGAGAGGATGAATAAAGAACACAAGGGAAAAAAGCATTGGCTTTCATACGACCCCCCTCAGGTGGGAACGTGACACCTGCAGTTGGCTGCTGCTCTTTCCTCAAAGCCTATGGCTGCTTCTTCCAGTGTCTTGAGGTTACCCCTGACAGCTTTCACTCAAGTTTGCCAAGGTATCTTGTTCCCTGACAAAATGAGTTACTCAGTCACACATGGCTGGGTCACATGGCTTTTAAAAACGGTTCTGCTGATGTTCAAAGGGAGCAGCTTGCTGTGAATAGGAGTGGTAGAGTTAACAGCAGTAAGATGAGCACAAGCTCTTACCCTGCCATCTGCCTTCAGCTCAGCCAGGCCTTCTGCTGAACAGCCAACGTGGGCTGGGGCCACTGGAGTGAGCAGCAACTCAATGACATGAAAGACTGCCTGGGGTAGTTGATTAAGAATAAGATTAAGAGCACAGGAGTCCTGTATAGTGCTGGTATTGACTCCGTTCAGGAATTTCATGGGGATATTTAAGCCCAGTTTTCCAAATAAGTCTTTTATTTTGAGCAGGTGGGTGTCTGTGTGCCAGCTTAAACAAGCCACATGAACTGATGATCCCAGAAACAAGGGTCATCTCTGAAACAGCTATGCTTTCTCCTTTGGTCACACCCAGCAGGAAATAGGGATAAATAACACTTAACTACTTCATTCCCCTGCAACGTTGAAGTCCTTCACATTTATAGAGCTCTGGAGGAAACAAAGAGAAGCCCACTGGAATGGACAGGGCTGCCCCTCACCAAGTACGGGTCGCAGATCTCTCATCTGCCTTATGAACTCCTTTTGAATACTGGTCACTGGCAGGAGACCCCTGCTCAGCTCTGTTCCTGCGCATCCAAACTGACAGAAACCTCAAGAGTTCTCCCTCTTTTTTTACCAATAGGACAGTCACTTGAAGCTTGTAGATGATCTCAGAGTACCAAAATTGTGAACCCACCACCAAAGTCTGACCCCGCCAGCGCAAGCATGAAGAGCAGGGCTTGGTCCCCTTGAGTGATGCTGAGAGCAAAACAGCTCTGTAGACCCATAACAGAATGCTGAGGTCCCCTCTGATTTCATATCATTCTGTGGTATTATCCTACAGCAATTTAAAAGACTGCTGCAGCTGATCTCCAAACCCAGAAGAGGACAGGTGGAGGGTGCTGCAGAAGGGCACTGGTCTGGAAGGGGGATGGGGGAGCTGGGATAAGCGAGGGCACAACCTGCCTAAGAACGGACAGGCCCCTCCTTCCACAGACAGAGGAAGGATAAAAGCAAGATGAGCGAAAAGCCTGGACTTAATCATGAAAAACAACAGCTCATCATTTATTTTCATATCCCCTCTTTAATGCTGGCATAATGCTAAGAGTGGAATTCTTATGGCATGCATGTCATGCCTGCAAATACCAAGTGAATTACTTCTCAGTTAGGCTACGGGCTATGGCACTGAGCAGCACATTCGTTACAAGTGATTGGATGATGAACAACAGTTCCCAAATTCCTCCTTCACAATGCTGCTTGCATTAGTTGTAATTTAATGAGAGAGAGAGAGAGAGAGAGAAAGTTTTGGCTCAAACCACAGAAATAATACAGCCTGCTGTTGCTTCCCACTGGGTCTTGTATTAACTCACACCACCTCCACCTCCTACTCCTCTACCTCCTCCCTTTTCACACCTATCCTCAGGTGCTAAAAGTGGTGTCACCAAACCCAACAGTACGGCAAGGGAGAATGCAGGAAGCCCCCAAGCACATGCATTCCTTCTGGCTTAAAAGGTAGAAGGGGACACAAACCTCTCCCCCTCCTCTGCCGTAATGGCAGGGCTGGGGGGATCCCTTCAGCAGACAGTCTCTGTGTGGACAAGCCTCCAACCCTTCTTTGCTTCCTTCCTCCTAGAGAGACAGTGCAGGTCAAAGACACTGAACTGGGAGTTCTGGAAACAGAGCACCACGTCTCCACTGCATGTTAGTGCAGAGCTCCCACCACGCACTCTTTCCAGCATGGTCCTCCTACCTGTCTGGAGGGAGCCACAGCAGGGTAGACGAGCCTCATCCCTGCCTTGCAGGCTGCCTTAGCTGGTTTGTTGCTCTTCTGAACAATTTTGAGAACTGGTAAGCAGCCAGGAAATGTGAACAAAACCTTTGTTAAGGATAAGGCCTTCAGCAGTATAAATATGCCACCACTGCCATGCCGCCTCCTCGTGAGCTCTCAGGTAGATCTGTACTTCCCACACCTTGAGAACATAAATCAAGCCACTCTTCTTTGCTCCACATACCCTGGCACAAAAGAGATGACCACTTCAGAGCTCCTGGAAGGAGTCTAACTGGCCAGCATTGCCTCCCACTCCAGTGGCAACCTTGCTACAGAGCCCACACCCCTTCACTTGACACGACATTTACCCACCAGACGACCCTGCATGTAAGGTTCACACCTGAAACATGACCCACCATATGCTGGCCCAGAAGAAAGCTGAGAGGTGTGATCTGAGCAGCAGACCTATGAGACTGCAAAAACCATTACTAGTCTCCTGTGTATCCAGTCTCTTCAGTGCTTCCCAGTGACAACACATAAATGACAACTATCCACAGATTCCTACCCTGTGGAGCATCCAAAATACTCCTTATCCCTTCTATACCAAATGTAATTTAAAAGCCCCCCACCCACACTTTGTGGTACTTTGAAAAAACAAATTCAAACAAAATTTACATGTTTCCGAAATGAAAGCATAAGTAGGAGAAGGAAAATGCCCTCAGGATTGGAACCAAATGCATTTGTGCAAATGAGACCTAGGATTTATAGTTACCTTCCAACCTCCAGCATGTGCTACAGTCTTAGCTTTGACTTTAAAACAACCTGTTTCTTTGTAAAGGCTCACAAACACCGGTGATACTTTCTCTGGTGTACTGGCCAAAGTTCTATGGCTCTGACTGAGGGAGGAAGGTGAGCAGCATGCCACAGGATGCTTCCAGGAACATCTGTAGGCATGTGGGGACACAGATG
Organism: Pitta sordida; assembly: GCA_013390025.1. NCBI lineage: Eukaryota > Metazoa > Chordata > Aves > Passeriformes > Pittidae > Pitta > Pitta sordida. The sequence continues at coordinate 437,075 of WEKX01026828.1, read as the reverse complement.
CATGTATGTGCTTCCTAGCAATACAGCAGGTATGATGCTGGGGCCCCTCTTCTTCAGAAGCTATCTGTGCAAAACCCCCTCCCAAGCCCAAGTGTAGCATTGCACACTCTATGGCTTTCCTAGAACTACAGCTGTGCTTTGTGCAGTGACAGGGCTCTGAAACAAACGAAAACATCTCATACTGAAGTGACCCTAAGTGAATGCAAAAACAGTTGTTACACATAAATAAACAAGGATCACAGCCAAAAAGAAAAAGGAAGAAATTGTGAGTCGCAGGTACCCATGCAGACAGCAAGCACAGGCAAAAAAGGACACAAGCATAAGAGGGAGGTGTGGGACTCCACTGGCAGAGGCCCACCACAATGGCTATGTGACCTTTAGGAGTCTGAGGTGCTGTTATCGGCTACCAGCCACAGGCTGAGCCTGCTGCCTGTGAGGAGAAGCAATGAGCAAGCCAGGGAGACGGACAGCAGCGACCAGGGACAGGACTATAGGGATGACCATATCTAGGTGTGTAGAGACCAGCTGGACTGTCAGAACAGGCCTGTTACTGCAACAACTTCTTTGGGCATACAGTGCAAACCACAGAGGTCAGAACTGCCAGACACAATTAACCACACTGACAGTTTAAACCCCAACTAAATCCAATGTTTCTGTTGGAACCAAGACGTTCAGCTGAAGGTTCCTGGCCTTGCCGGGAAGGTAGAGGCTGTCCTACTCCTTGGTTCCCCCCCTCCATGGCAGGCTGTAACACCCCAGGGGAGGTGAAGCTCAGCCACAGCACTCAGCGTCACACTTCAGCTCCCTTAAAGCCTTCAAATTAGGGCTTACGTGGGTCTTAAGTGCAACCTGTCCCAACACAGGGCTGGATTTCACAGCTCTCATGTGCTGCTAGGTTGCCACCTCCAACCTAAAAAGGGATGAGTACCCAGCAGGCTGGCTGGCATGCAGCCCAGCAGGTAGTCCATCCACCCAGACACCCCAAGCAGGGAATGGGGAGCATCTGCTCCCTGCAGCCTTCCCCAGGTCCCTGGAGGGCAACGCAGGAGAGTGAAGATCACCAGGAGAGGCTTCTGCTACCCTCGCCTCAGTTATCCAAGTAACTTCCACTATCCATCTTTTCAGCAAGTATTTCATGGTGGCTACAGAGTGTTTTACCTATGTGATCATGCCTGTGCTCTGCCTCCCTCATATGTCTGCCAGCCCCCCACAGCTCACCCTGAGCCCCAGGGTGACCAGAGAGCCCCCACACTCACCAGCCCATGGGTCAGGACATCTGACAGGCAGCATTCAGTTCCCACATGAAGTCAGCATGCTCTCGAAACATGGCATGCTACATCCTCAGCCACGGACACCTCAGGTGGGCTGGGCACCTTCAGCCAGCCGCAACTGAACATGACAGGGCTGGGCTGGAGAGGGGGCAGCAGAGGGAAAGAGGCTGCCAGAAACAAGAGAAAGGACGCAAAATACCCAAGGATACTAAAAGCTGTATCACAAGCTCTGCAATAACAAGAAGACAAGGACAGGAGTACCAATCACAATGAAACTGAACTGAAAAACTATGACCTGCAACTTGCTCCAATGATGTCAAGCAACAACTGTGGCTAGGAAACACATTTCCTAGCTCACCATCAGTGCTGCCACAAGCATCTGCACTATTGTAACCGATATCAAAAGCATCAGGCATCCTCACCTGAAATCATGGCCTCTCTTGCCATTCACTCATATTCTATTTCCATTTTTCCTCACACTTTATTTTCTACAGGCAGTGGCTTTTTGGCAGGACTCTCAGTGTCTGTTCATGACAGGGCAGGGCAAGGGAAAGCAGATATCTCCTTGTAAAGCATCCTCTTCCTGAAACACCTTCAACCTTTCCTGGCTGAGAGGAAATGCAAAGATTGATAATGACTCAAGCGCTCCTCTGGGAAACAGCAATGATTTTGGAGGAACATGAAATAACTTTCAAGCCAAGTCCAGTCCTAAAGAGAGGAACTCCACACACTGTAGTTTGAGTTTGCGGTTCAGTAAGAAAAAAAGCAGGGTTCTGGTGCCGACTGGCAGGGATACTGGAACAGATACAGCGACTTTACTGAGGTGGTACATTAGACACCTTGTGAGTGATATGGTAAGCACATCTAAAGGGAAACATTCCCCAGGGGATACTGTATTTACATATGGACCCCAGCTGCATTTATCACTAGGTTAAGACTGAAATAACTGAGGATACAGAGGACAGACCTGAAACACATTATCAGAGCCGAAAAGATATCCAAGAACTGGTCCAGTTGGGCTACCAAAACCTGGCACTGGGAGAAGATCCATAAAAGATGCCTGACATGCAGCTGTTCTGGGATCAGGATGGAGACAAGGTAGTGGATGTAGATTACAGATCATTCTCTGTCAAAACATCTTGGATATTTTTCTCAAGCTTGGATTTCTAGTAATCCTTTTGTTCAGCCTGAAAAGTCACACTGCTTCAAAAATCTCTCCCTGCCTTTTACAGGCAGAGTGGCAGTGTCCCCTCCTGAACACACTGTGATTTACAATCTTCCACAATCACACTGGCAACACAACCTCTTATGCAGAGACTGCAGACAGCACTCCTGCCAACACATACGCTGTCACAGCATCGCTCCACATAAACACTCTGCATTCACTTTGTTTATATTTCCGCCTGTACAGGCTGCGACAGCTCACAAACACACACAAATCCTAATTTATATTTATAATAAATCTCCCTTCTTCATTCCCTGCAGTGGAAAAAAGCCCTGGGACAAATGCAATTTGTTGGGAGAGTGTTGTAATAGTTTTAAGGAGAATCAGGCCCATCCTGTCTTCTGTAGATAAAGGAGACAAAGCCGCACACAAACACATGTGCACACCCCTATACATGCCTGCAATCATGGAAAGAGTCCCACATATACACACATATACTCCTTCCACCTGTACTCTCACATACACCACGTGGTAACAGCATCTGCCATCCCTTCTGACTCGCACGTGCTTTCAGGCAGCACAGGCTTTTGGAAGGTGCACTTTCATTACCCAGGTGTTCACAGCCTTAGATAAGTGATAAGAGAATGGGACCACAAGAGAAGTATTATCACCATCAATGGTATATGATTGTATCTGGGTCTCACAAGTCCTTGTCAGGTGGTGTAGCTATTCTAAAATGGGGTTTGCAACCTGTTTCTTATCTCCACCTGCTAAACACACACATTCTAATGCTGAGAGAATGCAGACGGGGAGTTCGGTGGGAAGGCACATTTTCAGTTGTGCCACTGATAGTGCTAGAACAGATGAAGGAATTTGTAAGTGGACTCATGACTGAAGGTGATCTCTACTTCCTTTGTAGGCACATGCCTTGGAGGAGTTATGAGGTCTTGGGTTTCTACAAGCTGTCCATGAACTGGCTGTAGCCAAGAGTTGTCCTTTCATTTTAATCTGGCTTCAGAGTAAAGGCTGTGAACTCTCTTCCCTCTGCAAAAGACCTTGTTCCAGCTTCCCTAGCCTCCATCACCCTGAGGCCTGATTGTGGAAGCATGACGCCATCAGGCCGCTCTGAAACTGTGTGCTATACAGGTCCTGTGCAGGGGAAGCACAGCCAACCAGCCCTCTGTGGTCTCTACTGGCTCCCAATAAGCTTCTATGGACAGCATCTAGCTAATCATCCCTGCCAAGGTGTTGAGCACTCACATGCCTTCTGGACAATGTTAACTCTTGATGATACTGCAGAGGTTGAGCAACTCACGTGATTTCTCTACCTGCCAACTTCATCCTGACAGCACCAAGCCCACCAGCACCATGCCCAGATACCAGTCAGCTCCTGCACACTGACACTTTAGGAGCTACAGGATGGGCATCACCTCATCCCACCACTGCTGACCCCAGGCTCATGATGTAGACTGTCACTGAATTCCCATACTGGAAAGAGCCCCATTACATACTCCACTAGCCAATTGTATCACTAAAGCAAGCTGACACATTACCCGTGACTGCTGTGCTCAGATCCCTCCCCTGCATTCCCCTCTGGGACACTACAGTGCCTCAGTGTGGGATTAAAACTGTTGGTCAAAGTTAAGGTGCTCAAGCGCCACCACAAGAGATTTCAAAGTTAGAGATGATCCTACTCTAGGTATTTTAAAGACTAGCAATGGCTATTTAACTCTCCAGAAATTCAGCCAGAAGAGGAAGATTAAAGGTTGCACACACACAGAGCTATGAGGATATTTAACAGGGTTTTCTTGGAATTTTTTGTCCAGCTTTTGAAGACGAACATCTATATAGGAAAGTGGCAATGATGGCCAGAAACTACCACTATTTGGAGGCAAAACAGAGACCTGCTGAAAATCCTTGCCAAACTATTTGGAACTTATCAGCACTAAATCCTGCCTGGGAAGAAATAAAACCCCATGCATTTCAGCTGGATATTCCTCAGCTCCAGCCTATTGCTTTAAGCAGATAGCCTTCCTACCAATGTAAATATGGAGCAATATAGACACCCTTCTGCAATCCTGCTGCTGTCAGCTCCAGTCAGAGGGACAGCCTGAAGCCATGGAAGAAACACACAGATGGTCACAAACCAGGCTCCCAACCCACTACTGACACAGCTCTTGCAGAAACACCACTGTGAAAAGCTAACAGTGGGATGAGGCTCAGACCACCTCCTCCATGACCATTCTGGGCAGGCTAGAACACTCTAGATATCACAGTCCCTCCAATATCCATCCTTACTCTGGGTACTTGTCTCTCTTCTCCCCATGCTGCCTCTGGCTGATTTGAGCACCCTTTCTCAAATACAGGTTGTGTGTTCCCTGGGGCAACACCATGCTGCATTTGTCCATCTTTTGGAAAATCTGCAGCACAGAGATCCTTGACTTGGGATCCCAATTGCTAGTGCCTATAAATAATTTGTAATTAAAAGTGAACCAGTACCAGGGAATTGTTGTGCCTCTAAGTTTTCTCCAGACTACTCTCAGGAGACACAAGAGAGCTACCAGAGATAAAAAAACAAATCTCAGCCTACTAGGTTTACACAGAGACCATCAGAAATATGCGTCTGTATTGTTCTGACCTCCAGATCTTTTTTCCCCTTCACATTTTCATAACCTTTAAAAGGCATGAAAGATAAACAGACGAGAAGCTAGGCAGACAACATCCTCGGAAGAGATGTAGGAATATAATCAAGCCCTCAGACACACGCACACAAACACCATAATTTATCTCTTCCTCCTCCTGTTTGATATTATCCTCTGTTCTAGTATCATAATCTGTTGCTATGGAAACAGCTATGATGTCACCACAAGAGCTTTATGGATGCCTTGAACAGGAAGGAAAGGTACACGATGATGGGAGAAAAAAACCAAACCACCTACAAACAGCTGCTGAGCAGGAGATGTTCCAGGAACAGTGAGTGTTAACAGGGAAAAGATAAATACATCAATGGTGCTGGAGTTGTTGCAGACAAGAACAGAATATAAACCGTGTTTTAAAAATAAAGAATGCTTACAAATTTTGCCTGCAAGTAAAAATATTCTGGGAAAGCTAAAGGACCTTTCTGAGAAAAACAAACTTTCTTGGAAATGTTCTGCAAGTTTTCTAGGACTGGATATTCTCTGAGTCCTGTTGCTAGAGTCCAAGCCTCCATCAAGCCCCTCCATCATCTGCTGTAACATTCCTTCCAGAAGTGTAACATCCTACCAATGCAGCTAATAGTTAGGGAGCTTGCTGGCTATGCACCATCCTGTATGCCTTTACAATCTGTAACTTGGGAAAAACCTCATGTCTTCAAGCAAAAATAAATAGAACCACAGAATCACTTAGGTTGAAAATGACCTCCAGATCAGTAAGTCCAACCATTAACAAAAAACTGCCAAACACACGACTAACAATGTCCCTTAACACATCTACATGTCTTTTAAATACCGCCAGAGATGATGACTCCACCACTTCCCGGGGCAGTCTGTTCCAGTGCCTGACAACCCTTTCCATAAGGAACTTTTTCATAATACATATCCAATCTATACCTTCCCTAGTGCAACTTGAGGCCATTTCCTTTTGTCCTGTTGCTTGTTACCTCTGAAAAGAGGCTGACTGCCACCTCACTACAACCTCCTTCCAGGTACATAGTTGTACAAAATGATAAGGTCTCCCCTGAGTCTCCATTTTTCCTAGCTAAACAACTCCAACTCCTTCAGCTGCTTCTCCTAAGACCTATGCACTAGATCCTTCAGCAGGTCCATTTCCCTTCTTTTGACACACACCAGCACCTCAGAATCTTTCTTGTAGTGCTCTTGTGCCTTTAAGATTTGTTTCTTGGAGAACGTCCAGCCTTCCTGGATTCTTTTGCCCCTTAGCACTGTGTCCCAACGCACTCTGTCAACCAGTCTCCTAAACGGGCCAGTGTTTGCCCTACAGAAGTCCAAGGCACCTGTTCTGCTGAGCCCCCTTCTTACTTCTGCAAGAATTGAAAACTATCGCTGTACCCAAAACGGCCTCTGACCACCACATCACCCACAAGTTCTTCACTGTTCACAAAGACCAGGTCCAGCAGGGTGCCTTCCTTTGCTGGCTCACTTACCAGTTGTGTCAGGAAGTTATCTTCCATGCACTGCAGGAACCTCCTACACTGTTTCCTCTCTGCTGCTTCCTCTCTGCGCAGGGACACGCTGAATCCACTGGATCACATCCAGGAGCAAATAAACACCCTAACCCCAAACTACAAGGAAAAAAAAAGAGGTTTTCTTGCTCTCTTCACCCAAGAGAAAAACCGTAATCTTAGAGACTCACTGGCAAACATACAGACACACCCAACCGGCTACCACAGAGAACAGTGTGTCGAGCTCAAAATGTGCCCAGCCTTTGGGCAAGGCACATCCATGTGTGGGATGATGAAGACCTGGTTCTCACCCATGAGCTCAGGTCTTGATGCCTGTGCCTCCGCACTTGTACCTGTTTTGGTCACCTGGCTGATGGTGCGAGTAGAGCAGACATGGAGAGGGTAGGGCAGTCACACATGCCCTTAAAGGCATCATGTGCAGGCTGAAGGGAAATTCAGCATACAGTACCTGATGGGGAGGAGGAGGGAGGATGGCTGATCAAATTCATTCTGCATAGACACTGTTGTCATGGGAAGGGTAATGGCAGTGAGGGAGGAAACCACAAGGATCTCGGATCAATGAAAAGTGCTGGTGTTTCAGATAACCTCTGTCCCATTAGAATTTCTTGAGTGTGGTGAGCAAGATCAGAGATCTTAAGAGAATGCCACAGCATCGGCTTTGCCTTTGGTCTCAGCTCCAGACAGGGAATGCCCAGGCAGACTCTCTGTTCCACCTGTGAGCATTAGGATATAGATGATATCTCCTGTCCTTGCTCACTTTCCCTTCCAAAGACGTTAGAGACAACTGTAGGGAAAAAACCTCGGAGAGACTGAAGTCAGTAAGGGCAGTTGGAAAAACAGTCCAAGATCGGATCTTCAGCATTTCATTCAATTTTCTGTTCCTGCCAGACTTGGCTGTAACAGCCTCAGCCCCTGTATTTCTAACGGATCACGTCCCTCTCTCCCGTTACAGTCACTTGCCCTCTTCTTTCTCCCCCACCTGTCTCTCTCATTCTCCTCTCTCTTGCTCCTGACATACTGCCTTACTCCTTCTTGAACTTCAGCCCACCCTTCCCTTTCCCAAAGGAACCTCTGTCACAAATGTTCAGGAAAATCCACACATTGTGATTTCCTCTCCCCCAAAGAACCCAGCCAAGCCATACGATCCACCTTCCTGTGTTTTCACCTACATGAAATGCAAATTCTTTGGGGTGAGAACTATCTATCCCTTCATGTCAATGTCATGCCTAGTGCAGTAAGGTCCTGGTTTTGTTTGGCACTGGCACGACTACAGCAGATACAACTGTTACTATGAACACTCCAAAAGCACCACAGTAGAGTAAAAGAATAGGAGATGTGAAAACAATGCCAAGCGTTTTGTGTGTTTTCCAGGTTTTTTTATATTTTGTAGGCAAGGTTCTGTTTCTATTTTTTATGAAACAATTTCTTCTCTTCTGTGTTTTCTACTTGGGACTGTGGAGTGTGAAAAAAAGCCGATCTTGGTGAAGAAACAGAGATTGTTCTTTTTAAACTGGCAGGTGACACCAGGCAGGATTGCAAAATCAGGGGAATTAGACAAGAATTTGAAACAATCCCAATAAATTGAAGGGTACAGGACAAAATTCAAGTGGACAGATGAAAAAAAACCCATACACTTAAGTAGGAAAGGCTAGCTCCACACATACAACATAGAAAATGGCTCTTGAGGCATCAGACCTCTTGGACAGGACCTGAGAGCCATGGCACATCACAAGTTACACACAGATGAACAATGTCATGGTGCAAAAGCTAAAACAAACAGGAGCACTGCCTGTAAGAGACATAAAGGAATACTTCTGCTCTACTTGGCCAGCACAGGATCTAACATACAGCACTGTGCTTCAGCAGCACTGTTCAAGAGAGAGGTGGAGTAGCTGAAGGGACACCGAGAACCAGGAGGATGGTCAGAGCTGAAGGGAACAAGACACAGGAGAAAGAGAAACGTGTTTGAGATATGATTCAGCCAAAGGAACACAAAGTCAAGGACAGACACGACAAAGGAATAGTTTTCCCACACCCACTATCAAAAGGGCAAGGAATCAGAGCAGGCAAAGCAGAGAGGAGTTACAGAGGAGGTAAAAATGTTTCCAGTGACAAAGCAAAGGGCAGCTATGACAGCCTTGAGAGGCTGTGGACCCTCCGTACATGGGGAATAAGCTGGACAAGCTGGACAATAATACTGAACATGCTGGAAAGGCATTTAATACTCTACTTTGAAACATTTTTTGTAATTTTTCCTGTATCCACTTCCTATGATTTCAACGATTTTGGTGAGAGGCAAGTTCCTCTGGCATTTCAGCACAGCTCATGGACCAAGATAAACCTGTCAGCCTTTAGGACTGAAGGGGATGTTAGTCTGCAGGACACCATTACATAACACCATTGTTCCAGGTCTTGCTAATACCTTTAAGGATTAAAAGTTACAATGGACAGGGAGATGGCTACCCTTCAGAGTTTACCACGTATCTCTGGCAAATACCACTGCCTTGTGGGGTGACCTTTTCCACTTTTCAGGGAAGGAGCCCTGTGACTGCTCTTACTTCATCCCTCCAGAGACAGATGTCAGCACAGGCCCTGGAAGGTGAGCAGGACAGAGGCTGATGTGTAAACAGAACAAGCCTCAGCTTCTCCAACCAAATTGCCTATTCAGGGGTAATGCTGAAAAAAACCAAGGGAGTAAACTATGCCAGCCTTCACTCAACATACAACTCCTTCTCCCTCCAGAACACAACACAGACAGGCCAATGCCCGCCACATGGAGATGGTGCTTCCTGCCACGTAGCTCCCTGGGTTACAGTGGTACTGTTACAGACGTCTATCAGAACCGAGCCCAGGCGCAGCTCAAGGGGTTCACATCTCAAGGATGCTTGCCTCCCACTGGCTATTCTGCACACATCCCGTAAATAAGCGAAAGACTGTTCCTCAGCTTCATTCTCTCATTATTCATTCATTATTCAAGAAATAAATCCTAATGGTACAGTTTTTAATTGTTTTCATCCTGATTCCGGACTCTCCCAGGTATTTTGAGATATGGCAATGCCTTTGCCAGCCCATGGTGACAGAGGCTGCTCCTCCACCCACGTGCATGGGCAAGTCTTAGAAGAATTATTTTTACCATCAAAATTATCCTACTCAGGCAGCTACCAAATTCAGGAGTGGTCCCAGAATACATGCATTTGTACATTCCTGAGGATGGGCCTCAGCTGCTGATGTGGCCAGGTGAGGGAAGATTAAGGTGTGCTCTGCGCCGTAAATGGGGGGGAAGCAGTAACATGCCTCCACTCTTCCTGCACAATAAACAGAAAAATTGCTAAATGTCCTATCTGGAGGGGAATTATCACCTGGGTTTATTTTTAAAACAAAAGCTGAACTCTGTACTGTCAGGGGGAATACGTAGTTTCAAAACAGAAGGCCTACTGTTAAACAACTAGGTCTATATTAGGGTACATAAATAGCTGAAGAAACAACCTTCCCTTTAAATAGCGTTTCATTCTCACTTCTTGTTACCCACCAGTTATCCTTCCAAAAGCAAGAAAAAGCCCTATAAATAATACGTATTTCACATTCAGAGGGCAGAGATTTCCTAGTAAGGGTGAGAGAACAACCTCATTTTTATAAATGGACTGATTAATCTATAGAGACCATGAGTCAGAAAGGTACTTCAGCATGTGGCCAGTTTTAAAGACATAAACAATCCTAATGAAGTCAGCAGCACTGCCTGTGAGCTTAAATTTAGGCACAGACCTTAAAATACTTTCTTAAATTGGGATCAGAGAGGAAAAGGGTGGAACTTAAAAAAAAAACCAACCCAGTTTCAGCCTACCTATCCACTACAGACACAGGCATGAAGACACCATTGCAGCTGTCAGCCCACCACTGAATGACTTTGCAAACTCTCCTGGGGGCCTCGCCCACTATCACCGTTGCATCAACTCCTGCAGCTGAAAGAAGTTGTCTGTCTCATATTGGTGTCTCAGCCCGGCTGAAGCAGACTGCACTTGCCCTTGGCCTCTCACAGGACTGCTCTGACACCATGACCTGGGACCAGCTTGGTGAGGCCCACAATCAGGGCAGGGATTTACTTCCAGGCCCAGGTCAATCCTTCCATGATTTGACTTCCCAGCTTTCTTCCTAACCAAATATCCACACACTTTACACACCATTGCTGTGATGTGGCCAAAACTGAGCCTTATTCAGTTAGCCACCATACATGACCTACCTACAAATACACAGTCTAACTTTTTAAGGCTGGCCTAAGGTCAAAAGTCTCACAAGCACCAAGGAGGTCTCTGGGCTGTCCCCCACACTGAACAGAGTGCACAGCCAATTCCTATCCAGTCTGGATGAAAGCACACCCAGCAGTTTCATAGCACCACATGAAACTGGTGAGTAAATAACAACCACTGAGTAAACAGGAAAACCGAGTGATGGGAAAATGAAAATTACTTCATTTTCCAGGCCAGCTGAGGTGTCCAGCTGAAGACAACTGCATCTTCCCCACCTGCAGAGGAGCATACTGCACAGAATCCAAGGGCTGATGACTGTGGTAACTGTGCTTGCCTCTTTGTCTGCTCACCCCAGCCCCTGGTCCCTGCATTGCTCTTTCCTCTTCTGAAAATAAAACAGCATTTTTCACTCATTACATCTCAAACTCACTTAATTGCTAGACACAGCAGCATGATAAGAACAATAATTTTAACTGAAGGGGACTTCCTGTTATCCTGGCTATAGCCATATCCTGAGCAAATAAAATCTCAGGCTTTTGGTCCCAGCATTGACATAGCTAAGTTCTGGTTATTATTTCATAAACAGGAAGTGCCTTCGAGTTATCATCTCCTTGCATGAACTTTGGGGTAAAGACCTTTACTCCGCCTCACTGGGGCCGCCTCCCTGGTGAGCAAGTTTTGTGTGTAATGATCAAGTTTTATGCGCTTTGACAAGCTCTGATGCATTAAAAACCCAGCAGCCCTGGCCTGCCCGTGGCATTAAATGGGACCTGATCCATGAGGAGTCTGGGGTCAGACTTTCAGGCTTTCTTAGCCCCTCGTGTGGCAAGGCTAGGTGCAGGCAGGTCCATGCCTGTGCTGAGCTCCAGCAGCAGCACTGGTGGGTGCAATTCACAAATAATACCCAGATTAATTCCATAAGCCACCCACATAGAAAACAACCCATGCGGCTGCTAAAAATACACCGTGAATTGCAACAAAGTTGTCAAGAGTAAGTAAGAACCAAAGCAAAGGGGAACAAAACCAAAACAGAGGTAATCACTGTTTACAAAATAGAGGTAAAGGTATACAAATATCTCTCTTTACTCAATTCTCAAGGATGCCAGGAAGGAGACACCAGGAAACCACGTGAGATGACTGGAGAAACATACCCTAGGCAAAAACCTACCCACAGCTCAGGCACTGGTGATGTCAAGCAGATCCCCCTTAAAATAGGTTCTTCCCTCGTCCACGGGGCCTGGCTCTATTCCCTGCACAGCAGGAAACAACACAGAGTGAGCGACAGGTGACGATTTTGCACAGCAAGGGCAACACTGCCTAGAGGAGAGTTCAGAGAACCACATCCTCACTTGCCTCAAGCCATTCACCTCCTCTGAAGCCAATACAGGCACTGCTCATGAATCTGCATGTCCGGTGCTCAGTGGGATGGCAGCCACTAGTTTGCCCCAACTCTGGAGGGGAGGCTGTGCAGGATTACATCTGATGAAGTTTGCCTTGAAGCCCAAGAATTTCCTTGTACAGCTCACCAATGAAACTAAAAACCAGGTCAAACATTGTTTGGTGGTGTTACTTCTGTGTTGTTTTATTTGTTACGTTTTTATGTCATTCATTTTACTGCCCAGCTCTGCAGCACTCAGAGAAAATACTAAAAAAAAAAAAAAGATGAGAAAAACTCACAAGAGGAGACAACAGCAAAACCTCCAAATTCTTTAAAACAAATGGGAAAATTCTCCTTGCACAGCATGTGTGGGAGAGGACTTCACACCAGATACTCACTTATTTATCATGCCTCGCCTATTAATATCAGGTGAGGCACCGTTCTGCTTCCAAGAACCAGTATTTAAGCCAGCTGCTCAGAAGAAGCACACACCACCCTCACCTGCACGTCAAGAATGGTGGGTGACTTCGTGCATATGCTGTGCAATCACTCACTGAAATTTCTACTGCAACGATTTCATAAGGCCTCAGAAGGTCTCACAATTCCTCCCCGGGTGCCTTTTCTGTCAAAGAGCCTATGTTCTGAAATCGGTACAGCGGGGATACGGTTTCGCCTCCCCTCGCCTGCCCTGCGGTGGGGGCGGTGGGCGTGCTCGTGTGCCACCGACACCGCTCGGCCAAGGGCAGGAGCCGAGAAGCGACGCCCGCGGCACTGCTGGTCCGACCCCTCGGCTCCTGTGCCCTCCTCAGTGGCCTGGCTGTACCTGATGCTCCAAAGGAGGGCTACAGCCCAGACTGCTTATGCACATAACGTGACGCTCGCAAGGGAGGATGGCAATCCTTGCCTCCTTCCAAGGAGCAAATTGCATCCCCTGCGATAAGTAAGTTTTTATCTGTGCACTGCAATATTGCAGGGAACTCTAAGGACCTCTCACGGCAACTAGGAGGCAAAAAACAATCATTAAGCCCTCCTCCGCTTCAGCCATTCAGCAGCAATTTAACCCGCAAACACACCGCAACACAGCGGAGATAAAAGAATCGCTGTTACCCTTTACGCTATCTACCGGCTCCCAACATTTGGGATATTCACCTACTTTGAGGCTTAACGCATGCCGCAGAGCCTTGCCGTATCGGTTGCAGGGAATTTTTTTAACGGGTCACTTTCAGGGCATTTTTTTCCCATCTGCTCCCTTTCTCCAGGCAGGCAGCAGCCGGGGCGCAGCCGAAGTTAGGACGCTCCAAGGAACCGCTAAACTTCCACCGCACGCTCCTGTGCGGCACCGGCTCGGCCCCGGGAGGAAGCCGGAGCCCTGCCCGCCCCGGCAGCGACTCTCCTCTCCTGTCCTCTCCATCCCCTCCGCTGCCCTGCCCGGCTCCGGGGAGGCGGCCGTGCCGGCGCTCGCCCTCTGCGGCGCCCCGGGAAGGGGAGCGCGGCCGGGCTGANCGGCAGCGCCCAGCCTGCGCAGGGCCGGCTGTCCTCCCCGCGCTGCCGAAAACGCTCGTCTTTGTCTGCCCGCCCGCGGCGGGGTCCGAACTCGGCACGGCGGATGAGCTCGGGGCTGCCCAGAAATAACCCGGCGGGCCGCCGGTAACTTTACACCGCCCGCCCAGCGCCCTCCCGAGCGGGCGCCGCAGCCCCGAGGTTCGATTTCCTCCTCAGATAAGTTTCACCGGCCTCGCCATGGGGATGGAAGTACCGTGACCCGCTCCCGGGTCTCGGCCGCCACAGAGCGAGCGGTGCCCGGGCGGGATGGAGCGGCCGCCGGGGGATGTCCCCGCGCTTTATGTAACGCTGCCCGGGCAGCACCGAGCCGCCAGAGGGGACGGCGGAGGATAAACGCGTCGCGATGGGATTTAAATTAACCCAGATACATCTCTGAATTTTTCTTTTTAAACAGACACAAAATACTACGCACCGATCTAACACACACACACGTGTGTGTGTGTATATATATATACATATATATGTGTGTGTATATAATTTTTTCAAACATGAAAAAAGAACTAAGTTGGAGCACTTGGGCTTCTCTCCGCAGCCCGTGCTGGGCTGAAGGAGAAGCCGGGGGAGCTGACAGGCGGCCCCGTCCGCCACTGCCCGCGGGGTGCCCGCGCCCCGGAGGAGGCAGAGGAGCCCCGGCGACGGGAACTCCCGGGAAACCAGCGAACGGAGCGGGGTGGCCGGTCCTGGAAACGCGAACTGCGGCGAGGGGCAAGCAGGCAGCAGGCACACACACACACACACACACACACACACACATACAGACACGGAGGCGCAGGGCAAGCTCCGTCCACCTCATTGTTCTGCTCGGCACCGGCACGGACTTCACCCACCGCCCCCCGCCGGGGACCGAGCGCCCGGGACCGCGGGGCCGTGCAGAGCCGGGGGGGCGACCCGCGCCTC
>WEKX01026828.1:364815-422346 GCA_013390025.1 Pitta sordida | reverse complement strand
TCTCAGCGCGGCATGGCTGCGTATGCCGGGGCGCCTGCAAAAGTTGCACTGGGGGTCGGAGAAAGGGGGAGAGAGAGACGGAGGGAGAGAGAGGGAGACGGAGACCGAGACGGAGAGGAGGAAAAAAAAAAAAAAGGAGAAAAAAAAAAAGCGAAGGGAGTTTGCAAATAATCAAGCGCCGATGGCACCGATCGTGGCTTCCCAGAAGGAGCGGGAGCGAGCGAGAGGAACCCTCTGCTGAGATTATGTGGGATCTTGTTTAACAACACATTTCAATCAGGAGAAAAAAGGAACAGTCAACAGAAGTTGGTGAAACACTTCTGTCTTCCCCCCCCCCCCCCTCTTTATAGAAAAGAGAGGAAGGGAAAAAAAATAAAAAGGCAGCTGATTGAAGCTTTGCAACTCACTGGCTGTGGGGATCATATAATTTGAGCTCATGTTTTACAATAGCGTGGAAAATTCCTACCTCTCTCCCTCTCCCCAAATAAATCTTCTATTCCCTCAAGGCATTTCACAATCTGGTTCACTGACAAAAGTTCCAAATTATCTTTTTTTCTTTCCATTTAGCTTACTTGCAGTGTAAATATTTAGTGGATGCATTTAAAATAAACATACGTTGCTGGTTTTAGGATCCAGGTTGTGTTTTTATTGTGTTTTTTGTTGGCTTTGCTTGTTCTTTTTTAAAAAGCAACCACACCAAAGAAATGNCAGATTTCTAACTGTAAAGAAGATGAGTGAAAGAAGTCTCCTTTTTTTTCTTTTTTTTTTTTCTTTTAAATGATCCGTCTCTCCGGTTGCGCTCACGCTGTAGGATCACCAACCCAAACAACATCATTTTTGTTGGTCCATACAGGAAAGCTGTAGAAGCCACAGGAGCCTCCTTTGCCTGACAGGAGCTTTACAAAGGAAGGTCAGTCACCAGGTACCCATTACATGGGCAAAGGAAGCTGAGACTCATGCAAAGCCTCTGGCAAAGGTGGAAGCAAAACCTCGGGCTGTGATCCTGCATTAACTGCCGTCTGGGTCTGCCTGCCTGGAGCTCCTGGCAGGTGAGCAGTCTGGGACTGGACCGCTGAAGATACGCGTACTCCCTTTGTGCCTGCTGTTACTGCTGGTCCCCAAACCCGCTGCCTCTCGCTGCTGCTTGTGCCAGCCCAGACCTCTCCCACTGCAGTATTTGATTGCAGCAGGGCTCAACACCCAGCTGCTCCCATCGATGTCTCAAGGAGGAAGCAAGAGGTAACTTTTACTTGCGTATTTCAGTGAAAGCCAAGAGTTCCTGGCAGCCTGGCCCGTCGTCTCGGGATGCTGTGGGTACCTGTACTGGCAGATGAAGGCAGGCCAGGGAGCAACCCATGCTGACCAGCCGACAGAGCAGGATGGCCATGTCCGCACTTTGGAGGGCGTGATTCCCAGGCTCCTGTGGGCCCTCTTGTTTGCAAGGTATCTTCACTGTTTTACATGATTTTTCTCCTTCGACTGAAAAATGCCTGGAACTACAGGAGAGCTGTCTCACGGCCCATTAGCATTCTGTTTACAACATGAAGCTGAAGATACGTGTTAAATGTGTCGGCGAGTGCCATGCAGGACTGGCGGAGGTGATTGAGGGCTCAGAGTGGGCCGGGATGGCACTGGAGGACTATGTACAGCAGAGGGAGCAAAACCTGTTCCCGTCTCATCCCTGCTTCATTTTGAGAGTGATCCTGAGACCAACCACTGCCAGATCTTGGAAAGAAATGGAATTGCCTTCAGCAGTACCACTGGGGAAGTCCAGGGCAGAGGTGGAGGACAAGCATGAGGATGGCAGTGGGCACAGTACTTGAACTGATTTCTTGCCCCTCTTTTATTTAGGCATGGAGACCCTCAGGGTTCAACTCTAGCCACGAGTCGAAAAACATTTTGCTGAAACATGTTTCTGGTCATTGTAATTCTGTGCTGCTCTTTTCTTTATGATGGAGAACATTAACTGCTTTCCAAGGCTACTCACACTTCTGATTCCAGCCCGCCTCCTTGCCCTTGGTCAGAGCAGCAGCCATGGAGCCCTGTCTCAGAGCCACAGAGGAGAAGTGTCAGAGAAGAGCAGAGGACAAAACCAGAGGAGCAGGCTTCTACAGGAACCAGCTTCACTTCTTGCCGTTGCATTCTACTGCAGCTTGGCTCCAGGTTAGTCACATCACCCTTGCTCCCCTCGGCTGCAGAATGGGGGCAGGGGTACCACCTTCTGGACTGATTTTTTTTTCCCTGTTTCTGAGCTATCCCATAGTCCTTGGGTCTGTGTTAACTCCGTGTCCATCAAGGCTGGCATGACACAGGAGCTTCAAACATGAACCACATTCACTTGTCACCCCTTTTGCCTGAAGAAAAGAGGAAGTAGTCTGCAGAGGAGTCTGTAGGACTCACTCTGTATGGCCTGGGCCTGGAAGTGGTGCCCCCTGGCCCTGTGGCTGTGGGTGGAGCACAAAGGGGTTCTAAGGAGCAGCCAAACCTGCATGTGACATACTTAGGCAAATGCTAAAGCTGTTGGCTTCAAAGCACAGGTTATTCCGCCTCTTTTAGGGAAAAGGTGCTGAACTTGATGGACTACTCGGCTGGGCCAGGACAGCAATTCCTGATTGCCTCTCAGGTTCAGTATGGCTAAGGATGTTACAGATTCTCATCTGCTGATAATGCATTGAAAGATAGGATAATTCATAGGGACATTTTCACCAAAAAGGACTGTTCTGATCTTATATGTTTTTAAACATTGTTGCCAAATGAGGCCACAGCACATTGGGTGAACAAAAACCAGCAAGTCCTGACCTCGGCCCATAGTGTCTGCAAAAGCCCGGTGCACAGAGGAAACTGGCAGTTTGTGGGTATGTTGGCAGTTTGAGGGAGCACTGATTTGCTCTGCCAGGCACAGCCTTCTTCCTCAGCTCACACGGAGGCCTCTCCCTCAGAGTCTCCTTCAGAGAGGACTTAAGGCACATGGTCGGAGCCAGAGTACCCAACCCCTTGCTGCACTTCCTCGCTTCTGTGCGCACATGGGAATGCATTCTGGAGATAGCCCAGCTCAAAGCTTACAACTTTCTTTCCATTCTCCCCAAAAACTAATTCATTCAAGGATGTTACACCCTTGATCATCTAGGCTCCCGAGCTAGAGCCAAAACCATGGTGTGAACATACCTGTCAGGATCCAGTTGTCGGCAGTGCTGCTGCAACAATCCTGGGGCAAGGCTGTTCTGCTGGAGAGATCGTGGTCCACTCTGCATGCCTGAGACTGCAGAAGGTGCTGTTAAAATTTTGAATCCTGGGAGGCTTTCCCACCTCAACTGACTACTTCTCTTTGGCCCAGGAGAAACCGGTGCAAACCAGCACCGGACAAGCACATATTTGAGTGTCATCTTAAGATTTTTCGTTTCCCCATTTGCATATTCGGGTCTCCTATAACCACAGCCATAGTCCAAGTGCAAGTACATGGCAGCTGTGTCATGGAGTATCATGTCCCACGAAGGCAGCAGCATCCCCAGCTATGGCTACTGTGACTAGTGGGTGGTGGTTGCAAACACAAAGCCTGGGAAAGGAAGGGTGGCCTTTTAACAGCACTGGGCTGGCACTCACAGGAGCTCCATTTGTACTCCACATACACAAATCTTGGTGGTCTTGGCATGCAACTCACTTCAGAAAGGCACATGGTGTTTGACTGATGTGTCTCAGAGGACTGCTGGTAACAAATAGAGCCTATACTTAACTGCAGTGGGAGTAGCAGGAGTTACTGTTTCTTGCTGGTAATGGTGAGAGTTTGGGCTTCTTTTTAATTTTCTCTCAGAAATGAATACAGATTTTGGAAGGCAAGGTGAGTAAGAAGGAAGTCAGGTGAGTTTTAAAATACACAGTAGTTGGTCATCATTCCTATTTTTGGGGAGTTGTTGAGTGGACACAAGGTGCCCTTTGGTCCCTCAGAGCCAGAAACACCATGATGGCATCATTTAGTCTCCTTTGGTGCCTCCCCCCTGCCCTGGCCGTGCCAAAAGCATACCATGAGCATTGCCAGAGGTGCCTGTTGCTGAGATGCAATTACTTCCTCTTTCTCCAGAATAAAGCTGAGAGGGTTTGCAGCTCCCAGTTTTCTCAGTTAATTGTCCATCCACTGCATTTGTTTCTTAAGAAAGATTGACTCTAAAACTGTACTAATAAAAGACTATAAGGTACATTAAAGAAAGATCAACAACAACATAAAGAATCCCAAAGAAAAAAACAGAAGAGAAAGGCTCTAATCAGACAGGGTGAGCACATCCCTTTCAATGACAACCTTTTATACCTCTTTGCCTTCACGGCAGAGCTGGAAGTCAGCATGTTGTTAACAAGGATCAGGCCTCAAATCTTTCCCATTAAACAAAGCAAAAATATTTTTTTTAAACACCAGGGGAAGGTTTCCCAGTGAAATACACACAGATGTTTTCTTTTTAAATGTAAATCAGTGAGGAATGGACAGTTTAATTAAAAGCAAAATTATTAGGTAAGTGCTCAGGGAATCTACTTTATTTGCTGGATATACTCACATATTTTTACTGGTGAGTCAATTGCATTCTTTAATTTCTTTCTACTTAATAAGACCAGCTTAGAGACTAGCCACTGTAATGTGGAATATTTGGGGGAGGATTTTTCCATGGATAGCAGGAATGTCTGTCCTGTGTGAAGTTGTAAATGCCCAGGCAGCCTGCTACGTTATGTCCATTCCCAACCTTACTTTGCTGCTAATCACAGAATCACAAAATATGCTGAGCTGGAAGAGACCCACAAGGATCATCATTAGCTAACACTCACTATAGGCTGCATCTGCGGCATCACCTGGAGAAAATCCTATCCCTTGTGACAGCGATTTTGGGTTCTAACAACTGAAACAGTTGAGGTTATGGCTGGATGGGATGCTAAGGGAAAAGTGCTATAGTGTTAACTGACTTTGCACCCTGCTGCTGCTCTCTTGCTAGACTCTTTTCTGTTCAGTATCACCTGTCCCTTCGCACGCAAGCCTTTTTGCAGGCAGGTAGTTTGTGGAAGCTCCCCTGCTCCTTCCTTCCAGCCCATGTGTCTCTCTTCAGCACGGCAAATGATACAGATGGATTTCTAAGAACATCAGGAAACAGTCAGTGTCCTGGGCCAGGACAATCACTGCTTATTTTGTAATATTTTTAATAAATGCCCTTATCTTTGAACACATGTGGAAAATACTTGAGTGGTGTTGAGCACTGACGGCTCTGTCACAGGTGAAATTCAAAATAAGACCACAGAAACCTATAGCAAAATTATCTCATGCACCAGCATGTGAGACTCTGTAAGAACTCAGGTGTTTTTACTGAGTCTGAACTGACAAAATATGCTGAGTGCAATTCCTATGATGTAAATGTCCCTTTCAGGGGGTAACAAATGGATTTCTGGTGCTGACATACAGAGGGATAAGAATTAATTCCCCCATGAAAGCAGATGATGCTGATAAAGTGTCAGTGCCTTCAACAGATGTATCCTGATATAAACAAGAGTGTGGCAATGGGCAGATGTTGTAAAACGCTTTAGGTGCCATGGATGGAAGAAAGGTGTGATGAAAGCACACAGCCTGATTAGTGCCCTGGGGAAGGCAGAGATCTGGGTCACCTCATCCAGGCCTACCACTACATCTGATCACATTTCTGAACCTTCTTCCCCATCAGGAGTTTCGCTGAAATAAATGTCCTAAAAATGATGTGGCCTCTCCTTTGAGGGGTTAAACACAATTTCCTATTGTCGAGCTTTTGCAGTTGGCTCAGGTATTGTTGCAGGGTCTTGGAGTCTTTTCTTATTATTATTAATAAAAGAAACTTTGAAATATACAAAAAAGTGCTTATCAGATAATGAAATTCTAGCTGTGGTTGTCTTTCAAACAACCAGGGCCATGATTTAATTGGAAGTAATTATAGTCTTTTCTGAAGCATAATTTTTAGGGTATTTTTTCCCCTGACATTTGCAGTGTGGAAATTAAAAATAAAACGATGTCAGAATCACGAGATTTCAATCTGTCTTCAAACAATAATGTGGGCTAGTGTCAGAGGTTTGTCCTTGGCTGGAAGGAGGAAACATTCACTGAAGAAAATCCTCCTGGTAAAAATTGCCAATAGCACCTACTTGTGCATTTTTTGTGCTCAGAAATTCCTGAGAGACTACTGCTTCCCAGAGCTCACTAGAAACCCTCCTACCTCTGCTGGGAAAGGGCACATCAGTACCAAGCTCCTAAGAGCACCATGTTTGAGATGCAAGATTGTTGTTTATTCCACCTGTATGGCTGTACTAAGACACACACTTAAAGCAAAGAAAATCTTTTCCCATGCTACGCAACAAAGATTTAAGTGTAGTCCTTATATCCTGCTGAAAACAATTCAGGGTGTAACAAAGTTAGTTCCATACTTCTTTTCCCCACAATATTTTTTTTTAACTTTTAAAGAGGAAAGTTTTCAAATTGTCCCTTTCTAAATTTTGCCCCATTTTCACTTTGCAATTCCTCAGTTCTCTTTGATGAACATCACCTGTGCATTCTCTACTCTGACTCACACACTCTGTCTTACTTATAGTGCCATTCCCAATGGAAGGACAGTCTCCACCAGCATCTACTCAACTTTTTTGGTGGCCAGTGGCATCAGCAGGGCTCTCTGGGCAGATCTTCAACTCCTGTCATCATCCTGTGTGGCTCTGCTGGTAGTGATGATGCTCCTGGACACATATGCATCTCTAAACACAGCCACTCAGAGGGACAGTTTGGCCGAGCCTTTTAAATCATATTATCCAGACTCCAAAGCACTTCTGTAGGGAAACGGAGGAATTATCTTGCACTCCAAACTCTCTCCTTCTGGATCTGAGATTTTATGTGTAATGCCCATTCTAAATCTATTCCCGAACACCAGTCAAAGGTAATGGAGGAAACTACTTCAGATTAAAAGGGCAACACATATGAAAAGAAAAAGTTACATATGAGGCAGACTGTGATTATAGCACTGTATAAAGTGCTGTAGAAGATTGATTGTATGAGGGATGCTGAGTTCTGCAAAATATGTTGACTTTTTTAACGGACATCAACTATCATTATAGACTCTATGGAGTTATTAATCAGACAATTTACAAGCCAAATTCCTGCTGGGCAATACCTGCCTGACTCACTCACATATCCCACCACACCATTCAGCTTTATTTATCCCATTCTCCACTCTTCCCCTTAAAAAATCTCTTTGCATGACCTTACCAGTGCATAACAGTTATGTTTCATCTCAGACATGACTTCAGCAACTAGGTAAGAGACTTCCCTCTATTCTTCAGCCTCTGAAACAGTCTTTTCAAAGAAAGATATTTTATTAAATGGGAAAAAATTATACAGACTGAGGTAAAATTTTGGTCAGGCCTTATAAAACAAAACCTTCTGTGGCACTTAGCCTAAGCCGATCTTCTATACTATATTTGAGGGATAAGTATGAATGTGCTGACAGAAACCTTGTGGCTTCCAACCCATGCACTATGTAGAGCCTCAAGGGATTTTCTGGAAAGCAACTGCTTTTCCTAAGTTAAATATTTTTATTTCCCCTCCCAAAATGGCCAGCAGACCAGCAGTGTTTAAGACAAGCACATGTGTTTACTTCCATGACTTTCACGCTATCAACAGACAGTATTTGAAATTACATGCAAAGTTTCCACAAAAGCAGAGATGGAGATTTTCTTTGTCTAGGTTAAATTTCCAAGTACCTTCCAGCTGCCCTTCTCCTGCCTTTGCACCACTCCCTTGCTCAGCAGGGAACCTGGAGTTCTGAGCCTATGACTTGACCATGGATCTGTTCAGGGACTTTGTGCATTTAGGTGCTGTGGGCCAAGGAGTACATTTGGTGCACGCAGTGCCTGCCCCAACAAGAGCTTGGCAGGAGGCTTCTGGCTGGGGATAGGAAACCCTTCTACCCTTTACGCTTATTTGACTATTAAGTGGACATTATCTCCTTTTCCAGCCCAAATCTCCAGAAGAGCCAAACCTGGCCGCAATGTCCATCACTGTTAATGGTGTACCAGAAGTAAAAGATAGCTATTAGTGATAGATTAACATTGTGCCTTGCTGGTTAGCCACTGCCTGTGACTGTGTCTTTAAGCATTGTGATGATAAGGCCTTGTCTTGAGACCCTGCTGCCCACCCACTTCCATGCTGAGAGATCCAAATAAATATTTATTACGTACTTCTCAAAATAACACCCAGCCACACTCACCCTTACCACTGCAGAATAGTTAATCTAATTGAAATAAGAACATAAGTAAACTGTTTGTCAAGGCAGTTTATTAGGAAAAGATTGCTGTGTCAGGAGCTCCCTCACTGTGAGAGATGCTGTGTTGCCTCTCTTAATATTTAATGCCATTTTAATAATACCTCCCAGTTAGGGGTGCAGGCTGATGCTACAAACTAAAGGCCAAGCTTGCCAAAGTGGGGAGGAATAAAACCTTGGGGTCAGCTTCACTCCATTGACATGGACACTTGGAGGCAGGGCAAAAAGCAATCCAGCTCTTCTTCCAAGCGGCTCAGCCACTCCTAGATCCTTCTCTCAGCAGCTTTATTTCAGATTTGTGGATATTGCCTTTCCTCATTCAGAATGCCAGTCAAAAAAAGGTTAGTGCCACATCCTGAGGTAGTGGAGATGAGAAAGTCACATTTTTCCTTTTACAAATCCATTTCTCCTTGCAATGATGGTTCATTTGGGCTTGTTAATGAGACAGTACCATAAAGTACTGAATTTCTTCAAAGCTTGTGATTACATCTGCAGCTACAGCACTCCTGCCTATCTCTAGCAAGTCTTGTTTTGGAAAACTCTGGGTTAAAGTCAGAGATGTTTTAATTCAAGGAGTGGAGAGCTGCAACTTAAGTATCAAAAGTCCCCACAAGTAAACCATCCACTGACACTGCCTCTGAGTTGCCCTCCAGACCTCACAGAGCTGCCTTGACAGCAAAGGTGCTGCACAGGTGGTGCCCCAGTCCCTACACCATCCCTCCAGACTTCTCATGGCAGAGACGCCCCACTCAGGTGCTTCCTTCTTGTGAAAAACTGCTGGCTGAAGGACCATGGAGTCAGAGCCTTTTGAAGCTGCTGCATAATAAGCTGTATTCTTTTTCCAAACATCACTAGACAGTTCTATAATAATTACATGAACTTTGTAATCAGCCAAACAAGCATAGGCATCTACCTGACCTACACGTAGCATTTGTGAGTAATTTTACATGAAGGGCAGGTACTTCTGTGCTTAGTGCACAGGACTTGTGCACAAACAGCTATAGAAGGAGGGCCCAATTATAAATAAACCATCCTTAGTTGTCACTTTGCT
Organism: Pitta sordida; assembly: GCA_013390025.1. NCBI lineage: Eukaryota > Metazoa > Chordata > Aves > Passeriformes > Pittidae > Pitta > Pitta sordida. The sequence goes on along the minus strand of WEKX01026828.1, from coordinate 412,995 downwards.
GTCTCTGACTTCCCACGCATTCAAATGGTGAGACTGATTCATTTAATCTTACTCTAAAGCAGCAAGATACAGAGGCAGTTTCCTGACAGTTGCTTAAAAGAGTGTAGCTGAGCTCTCTTAAATTGTCTTCCCTTGTATTATATTTAGACATTGTGATTAGACTACCTGTCACGATATGCTTTTACTTTAAGGCAGAAGTTCAGCCACTTTCTGAAAGCAAACAGAGGTGCTCCTAGAAACCAAAGGTGCTCAAGCACCAGGGTTCATCATTTAGATCTTCAGTGCCGCTTGTGCTGCCTGCTCCCCTGGCAAAGCCAGCCTTATGAAACCTGAGTTTTCAAATAAGCGCAGCATTATTTACCATAATGAGACTACTGGGAAGGGTGGAGGCAATGAAAGACTTAGAGGCTGTTTCCAAGTGTTTTAGCAATATCAGCTAAGCAATTTTTATGATCTTCCCTTCTCCCCTCCTTCCCTCTTCTCCCCCCCAAAACGTGGCTATTCTTGTCAAAGGCTTGGATGCAAAATCTGGACAATCCTGCCAAATGAACATGGCTTTTATATGTTTGTGTCACTGCAAAGCAAATTATAATGACTACGCTTCATGCATTTTACTCTAATTAAGTCAGTGGAGGTTTCAACACAGATACAAACTCCATGTGCAATCTGCCCTTGACAATTACATACCAAAGAGAATACCCGAAAGTTCTTGTTTTGCTAACTATGCTATTTAATATTTTGTAATGCTCAGGTGAATATAGTAAGTGAACGTGGAGCCTTTCACATTTCTATATTATTATGGAGGACATTATTAGAGTTACACTGAAGGAGTTTTCCATGTTCTCTGACTTGCTTTGCCAGAACATTTCTTGGATACTGAACTGCAAGTTCACCTGCTGACCACAGTCTGTGATGAGAAGACTCCAGACTCCAGCGGACACTCAGACATTACCCTGGCTTCAGGAGCCCAGGAAACATGACCAAAATCTGGCAGACAAGACACGGTGAAAGACCCTCTGGGCTCTGAGGTACGTGAAGAGACAGGGAGGGCTCTGTGTACAAGGGGGAAAAGGTATGGAGCCATATCTCTGATGGCTTTTGTTAACCTGCAATAAATACTGCTGTGGAATTTAACACACTGAATTAAAAGGTGAGTTTCTTCCCTGTGCCATGTATAGGATGCCTGTCTTTCTCCTCTAGCTTCTCTACAGAGATCTGTAAATCTGTTATTGCTTCCACATACCCTCATAGAGACTTGTGCTTTTAGTTCAGCGTATAGAAAACTTGAGGTCCTACATCCAGATCTTAATGTTGGTCCAAATGTGATTGGATTACCATTCTTTTGAGATCTGCTATATTCCTCTTCTCTCAGATGAAAATGTCATGCTAGAAGTTTTCCACCATCCTTGTGTCTCTAGAGAGAATCTTGGAGACTTGAAGGTGACTTTTCTGTGAAATGGTCTCGATATAATTCCAAAAATATTTCATAATTTGGAGTCTGCTCCTCAACCTCCAGCAGAGATCAAAGAGATTCCAGGAAAAATTAAGCAACATGCATTCCTAGGAGCTGAGCCTTTGGCTATAATGAATCAATCAACCACCCTTTCATCAGCCAGAAATAAATTGACTAGGGGCATTAGGGAGCCAAAGGCTAGTGTAAGGCTGCTGGTTTAGGCTTTGTTTCCATTAAAAAATTTGAGTCCAAAGGAAGACCTTTGTTTTCAAACAGTGTGTTTTACATCTTCTTCTAATTTTCACCTTCCAGCTTGCTTGGCCAGTTGGGTATGAAAAGCTTGTTCTTGCTTCTTAGTGGCAAGATCATCTGTTGATGATATGTATGGGGTGCTAGTAACTGTCTGTCATTGATATTTATGGAGTTCCAAGTGCTACAGCAACTAAGTGCCAGGTACAATATTGGGATAAGCACAAATGTTATTGGATGTGGATTCTGCTCTTCCCACCCTAGTGCTTGGCCCCTTTGACTTGAATACTTTGTCCTCTCCTTCATATGCCTTTTAATACTTGTGAAGCATCTGGAAAAAAGTGTGTTTTGTGCTTTGCTGTGAAACAAACCTGGCTTGTGGGCTAACCCAGTCTGTACCTGGTGCCTGTGGCTCCATCTCAGAGCATATTGTCCTTCTGTCCCTCATGCTGGAGAGTGACCCAAGGCACTGGGAGCAGAGCCTACAGTGCCTGGGTCTGCTTTGCCTGTAGCCTGTATGCTAGCTGCTGATGAATTTTTTTACACAGGATGTCTTCTAAAGTCCAGCAAACTGGGGCAGCTGGGACAGCTGAAGTCAATCCAGGTGCTGCTTCCCAGACTGTGCACAATCATAGAAGGTGTACCAGTCAGAGAGCATGGAGAGCTTTGAACCACCGTATTTGGATGAGGAGCTGCTGAGAAACAAAATGCCGATGGAGCCTCGCGGGCATTAACGTGAAGAATTTCTTCTGGCTACTGGTACTAAAGAGACAGTTTGCTTCTCAGACAAACTATACCCTTTGACCAACTTGACCACAGCTGCAGCCAGAGACTCAGTCTCAACCTTATTCTGAGAAAAGCATGTGCCTCCATTTCTACCACTACAGAGAAATTAATATGATCCCACAAGAAAGTGGAGATGAGATGAAAAAAAATACAGGTCAAAATAGCAGCTAATTCCTAAGAGGGACATGTATGAACTTCTTTAATGTGGACATAGAAGGGGAAGTGTATGAAACAATTTTTTAGAACATGTGAAAATTAAAACAAAAAAAAAGTAGGAAGGAAATTGAAATGAAGCATCTCTATAAAACCTTTTCCTCCTTCTTTCTGGTCACTTCTGATGGTTCTAATTGATGCCCAAGGAGAATGCTGGAAAGGATTTAGAGATGAAGGCAAAAGGAATCACACCTTTGGCAAGCCCTGCCTATGGGACAGCAACCCTGGAACACACTGAAAATTCTTACATGTATATGAAAGATGCCATGAACAAACATTTATCTCCTGCTTACCCTTACAGCTCTTTCCTTACCCTCAAATTTCAGGAATGAAAAACTGTAAGGATCAGTAATTACACTAAGACTTTCATCCCATTACACAAACAGCAGTGAAGTGCTTGGCAGGAGCCCTTTGAAGCACATAGTGCCATTGCTGCCAGCTTGGTTTCTCCCGCACAAAAGCAGCAGCAGAGGGAGATGAAGGGGTAGAGCCTGCAATGCTGGGATGCCCTCACCTTCTTCACCCTCCCAAGTTGCTGATGCCTCTCCTGCTTTGCCTCCACATGGGCTTCTGGCCTCACAACCCACCTGAGGCCTGGCTCTGCAGGATGATAGTGCATTCCGAGATGTGGTGCACCAGGCAAACAGGGAGTGGGCAGCCGGCAGCCAGGCAAGCCAATGATCCTTGACGACTGAGGGCTGCTCCATGATGTCAGTAGGTTTGCAGAGAACAAGTCGGGGTGGAGTCAGGTTACACTGACTCCCCAGGACCGGGCAGCAGCTTCCCAGGGAAAATATATGCCCACGGAAAAAAAGAGGGAAATAATTATACATGAGTAATTAACTGAGCAGAGGTAAAAATGGAAAGCAGAAGCAGAGCTGAAAGACAGAAAGAAAAGTAAAGCACCCGAGCTTTTTTGTAGACGCAGAGGCTTGCATTTTGCATCTAAAGAAATAGAGAAAGAAATTTAAATACATATTTAGGAAAAAAATTCCAGTGGGAAATGTGAACTGAACCACAAGCTTTTATGAGGCAGCCTCTGAAGAGACAAAGCTATAAATGCACAAATCGAAATATCAACCTTTGCTTCTTCAACAGTAAAAACCCCAAATAATTCATTCTGTACAGAGTGAAAATAATCTTATGGGAAAGCACCTGAGGACAGTGCTGGGAATGGCTTACCCTATCATTTTTGCTCCTTTCACTGGGCAGTATAAGTGAGGTAGGTATTAGAAGTGTTATTTATTCAAAGAAACATTGCATTCCTTTCTTCTCACCACTACCTTGCTTATCGTCAGGTGTAGTTATTGACGCATGCTCAAAGCCCTGAGTTGCATTACCATCAGTCTCCCAGCACTGACCACTCAGCTGGTTAGTGGACTCTTATCCAGTGAAAGACCCTTCTTTCCCATAGAATCATAGAAGGGTTTGTGTTGGAAGTGACCTATTAACACCATGTAGTTCAGCCCCTATGCCACAGATACAGATATTTTCATCCAGATCACAACTCTCTCAGCCTTTCCTCATAAGTGATGTGCTCCAACCCTCTAATCATGCTCATGGCCCTCCTCTGGACCTGCTCCAACTGGTCAATGTCCTTCCTGCGCTGGGGACTCCAGAGCTGGATGCAGCACCCCAGATATGGTCTCACTGGAGTGGAGTAGATGGGCAGAATCACCTCCCTTCACCTGCTGGCCATGATGGTTTTGATTCAGCCCAGCAAATGGTTGGTTCCCTGGGCTGCAGGCACGAATTTCTGTCTCTTCATTCTTACTATGAAGACAAAAATGACAAAAAGGGTATATCGAGCGGTATATCGAGAAAACCAGCAACAGGCAATGACAAATCTCCCTTGAGCTCAGATACAGAAGATAATTCTTAGTCCCCTCCCAGAGGCATGTCCTACCCCATTAAACAAGCTGATTGCAGGTGAAATTGGGGCAAGTGCTAAGTAGAAAATGGCTTATCAGAGAAGCAGGATATCACTTACAGAGCTCCTGACTGAAAACCCAGTCTTTAACTATCTAGGCTAGATGGAAAACAAGTCTAAATATGCTTTGTTTGCTCAACGTCGCAAGGTATCTTCTGTACTCTTTTTGCTCATGTTTCTGGATGAAAGAAAATTCAGCAGACAATGTGTCACCAAATTAAAATCACTGCTATCAAAATCATTCTGGATCCAAAAGAGATGACTGTGCTTGTAGAAATGTATTTTAGGCAATGACAAAGAGCCTGGACCAGCTGCTTTTCACTTAGCTCTTATGTATGCAACACCTGCGTGGATTGCAGTTGTGGATGGCTGAGTGAAGACTGGCTGGGGTAATTGCAGTGTCACGAACTGAGCTGGATATGGAGGGGATGGTGCTTGGAGACCACACTACTTTACTCAGCCTGAGATATTCCAGAGCCCCCAGAGACAGGAAGGTCAGGTATGTGCTGCCTTTTTTTCCAGCCCAGTTAGGAGATAATGGGCGTGACACTGTAGGAAAAAGATTCAGGCAATGTGATTTAAAAAAAAAAGGAAATAAAGTAAAAATTCCTCTATGTCTTGGTGGCTATTTGGGCATGCTGGGTGGTGGGGCTGGAAGTGTGGAAGCCCAGACTTTATTGGTTTGATAAAATGGAATGAGTAGTGTATTTTGACACTGCATCCCTGTAAGTAGTCTTTGGTGAGACAGGATCTGTGGTCAGTGTTATGTCTAAGGAGGATTTCTCTGTCCTTATGTTTAGCCTGCCTACCAGGCACATGAGAGCTGTAGTGTTTAACCCTGCTTCCCATTTGTATTCCCCATTCCCTCACAACCCATGGGCAGTATTGCACAGCATTAATCCCCTCCCCCAAACTTTCCCTCTTTCAATTTGTGTCACCACAAAGGAATAGATTATTACTGACACTGATCCAAATTTAATCCTTCCAATAATCTGATTTTTCCAAGCCTATTTATATCCTTGAAATGACAGTAGGGTTTAAAGTGATTCAAATACCTGAGCCTGAGTGCTGGTACTGTCCACACCGGCCTGTTCCAGTTTTGACCCTTCAAAATACAGTGTTATTTGATAAATCCCTTTCCAAGTGGTTGTAGTGCTAGACTGGTCCTTAGTTCCTCATTTTGACTAGCATTTTCACATTACAGGTCTACTCAGTTACACTAGTAACAAGCTGAAGTCCCAAAATAAGTTTTAAAGCTCATATAAATGTAGAATTTCTTTTCCCTTTGTGGATTTTAATAACTTTCTGATGTCTGGAAATGATCAAGAAGTAAAGCTTTCATAGCACTGTAAGAAGTATAAATCCATTCTAGTTTGTTATTTCATCCAGCAACTTGAGAACTTTTTTTATTTTCCTAGGCTTAAAGGTGATCAGCCAATGTTTTCTCCCATCTCCAATCTCCTTGAGAAGCTTATTAATGTTTTACATTCAAAATAAAGACAAACCAATCTGAAAACAAAGCTATACTTAGGGCTGCATATTGTAAATGTGCTTGCTGGACTCTTTCCACTACTTGTAACCAATTCATTTTAATATTGCTCCTGCTTCTTGCTAGATCTGCAGAACTTCAGTTCACACATAGCCAAGGAGCAGTTCAACTAGAAGTCAGCAGGTTTTTGTTCATTTTTCCCATCCACTCTTATAATTCAATGCAGTGACTTGTTTATATAAATGAATCCTTTTGTTTCTCCAAAAGGGACTTGGCTCTTTCTCTGAGCGACAACACCCGTGGTAGGTGATGGTCGTTTTTTTCCAGAGCAAAGACCTCAGTTTTCAGCAGAATTTACATTCCAGTAATAAATATTTAAAGGAATTATAATGGAACTAAAGCAAAGAATGTCTCTCTGAAACACACACATACGTGTATACACACACACAGACATGCATGCTCATAGTCAATTAGTCTGGGGTCACTCTGATGCAGATGGTGCCTCTGTTCAAACTCTGAAATATTTTGCTTTTTCCGTTAGAAAACTTGGCCACTTTGGACTTTTAGCACCCCATTAAGTGCTTATAAAATGTTACTGTTTATTGTCTATGTAGCAGATCACTCAAACATCAATGTCAAAGGCATTTTCCGCAGCAGGGTCTCTTTCTGCCCCTAAAAAAGTGTAACAAAGAATACAATCTGTGTTGATTTCTTGCTGTCCTTTCTCAGGTATGAGCTTTAGGATTTTCAATCATCTCTAATTTATTCTACAACAGAGTAAAATAAATGACACCAGAATGACAGTTGTGGAACATAACAGGGCTACCTTTTGGCTTCAAATGTGTAGACTGTTATAAAGCAAACAAGGCACTGATGTACTTTTCCACTTACAAAGCTTTTATTTGCCCCTGTGGGCATAACACCAGGTGATGTCTTAATTAATGATGGTGTAGATCACATACATGACATAAACAAAAGAGTTGCTTTTTAAAAATACTAATAAACCAATATAAAACCCCCAGGAAAAAAATCCAACTGATTTTAAAAAAGCAGAATAATGAAAACCGTAAGGCAAGTGCAGGAAGAATGCGGCATAAATATTGCGGTTACCTGCAAATGTCTCTCTCTGCAAAGCATACAGTGTTTATTCTGTACAGTTTGTTGTGTCCTTGTCTTTTCATTTGCATAGAACGATGCCCACATTTGCAGCACTATGCCTGTATTATACACTGACTGAGTACAGTGCCCACTGGGTGCTGCCCACCCTGGAGACATCAGAGCCTGCTTGTCTCTTCTCATGCCCTGGACTGCCTCATGGCACAAGCAGCTTTGCCATGAGGAGCCCTGTTACCTTCAGAAGAGTTCCCTGTGCAGAACTGACCCACTGAGACAGCAAAGTGAGCTGGGCTCTGCCGTGTCCCTCTTCAGACTGCCAGATGAAAATGCAGTGGCCAGGACTCTTCTTGCCTTCACCCACTGTGTTATCCACATCTGCAGGAGTCTTGTGATGGGAATAACACATTGATGGGTGCTTATCAAGGGATGATGATGATTATCTCTGAATTTGAAAGCTTGAAACATATGGGATGGGTGGGAGCTGTGGAGGGACCTGGGTCTCACAATCTCACCAAAAGAGCAAATGAAAGGAATGAAGAAACGAATGTTGGAGGGTGGGGGAAACTGGAATTGGTCTTGAAGAGGGGTTATAAAGCAAGAGATTGGGAGTGGGAGGGTTACATTTTATTTTTTCCCCACTCAGTCATGTGTGTAGAGCTATGCAGGAAAATAGTGCTTCTCCATTTCCAGCCTATCTCTGTTTTTTCACCTTTGGAATCTGGTTATTCTTAGCTCGCTAGGTTTAATTTGCTGACATGACATGAACATATCCATCTTTCATGTTGATCCTGGCTTAAACTCAGAAGAAACAGAAATAAGAGTGGAAAATAACCCATCTCACAGCTAGAGACAATGACACTGAACAAGTTTAGGACAAATGAAAGGTGGTCATGTGTGCGTGGAAGGTCTCTATTTGCTCAAGGTAGTCCACAGTTAAAGAGCAAAAGGATGACTGTCTGTGGATATGTGAGTTTGGACGTGCACACACCAGCGGAGAAGCAGGGATAGATGCTTTTACATTTATCACCCCTCATCACTGCATTCAGCTTTGCACAGGCATCAGTGCAGGGAGGCAACCCTGGCAGAAATTTATCTTCATCGAGAGAGACCTTTGGGATGGATCAGCTGGCCAGGAAGGTGAACGAGAAAGACCTTGTGCAGGAAAGGAGAGATCCCTCTTAGGCGGGAGAAACTTCCTGGAAGAGCGGCAGGCTTGGGTGGAGGCAGGAGGGCCCCCCACTCCTACAGCACAGTCTTCCCATGCCAGCCCTGCTCCATCTGCTGGCAAGAACAATACGGAGCCTCTGCCGTTTGCCCGCCGTGATCTAAGCCCTCACCAGCCCAGATTCCCTCCACGTCTTAATTTCATCTGCCACAAGTGAGAGTGAGAAGAGCAGAGTCTTCCCTTGGCACAGGAGAGAGAGCAACCCTTATTCTTGGAGCCCAGAAAAAGGAACTGCTCTCCCATGAGCTTCCCTCTACTTTAGCCTCTAACATGTTATCAAAGTTACAAATTTGTATTTGTAAATACAAGATTTGTATTTACAAATACTATACAAATACTGTGCAAATATTTGTCATCTGATCTATGGGCTGGGAAGTTGATTTCACTGCTCGCTTGTGGTCAGCCAAACCCTGCAAATCCCCCTGAGGCTGCACGGCAGATTGGGATACTGCTGGAGCCCGAGTGAGATGATGGCATTAGCTCCTGCCTCAACAAGTGCCCAGGAAACCAGGGTGCTGCTATGAAAGGAGTTCAGGGGAAACAGGAGCGCTTTGGCTTTCTGTTTTGCTGCTCAGCACTTTGCAAGTTACTGTTTTGGCTCTGCCTCTGTATTTCCTTTGCCTACTGGGTGTTTATGAGAACGTGGTGAGGAAAGCTCTGGCTTTTTCAAAATATGGAAGCAGCATGGAAGGATTTTGCCTTGTATGAGCCTGAATGGCATTGCAAACTTAACTCACTCTTCACTGAACAAGGAGTCACAGGCTGTTAAATGAAATCCACTTTAGTACAGGGGTGAGTGTCCCTGCCGTGAGAGACCGGGGTTTGATTCCCCGATGGGGAGGCAGTGGTGCTGTTTAAGAGTTGGACTCAATGATCCTTGTGGGTCCCTTCTAGCTCAGAATATTCTATGAAAGGCAGTGGGATTTTTTAGCTGTGGCACCATTGGCTGTAAATGTTTTCTCCTCCTGTCCTGCCTTCTGCTACTGGGAAATCATCTGCACCTTGATTTTGCTTCTCTTTTTCATGTCGGAAAAGAAGTGTGTCCTTACTTATGGCAACTCTTTCAGCTCTGCATTGTAGGCAGTCAGGTGAATGGGTTGGGCTGAGGTTCCCCACATTAGGGAGGGAAGGAGAGCAGCCAGTGTCAGACTGATGTTTACAGAAAGTTTAGTCTCCAGTGGATTTCCCTACTCCAGCAAAACAATAGGAGAGTCTTGTGCTATATTATCCATACTTCCTCTTTATTCTGATATTATCTGTGAATTCTTGCAAATAATAGATGACTGAGACCATTATTGTCCTGGGAAACAGGAAGATGAAAACATTGGACAGACCTTAGCAGTTTCAATAGACTTATTCATGGTGTCTGTAGTTATGCAAGTGAGGAGTGAGCAAAATACTTGTTGGAATAAGTAATACTGTATTCACAAAGCAGTTCTCTTACATCTCATTTGGTTTACTATCTCAGTCAACCAAATGCTACAGAGTTCAAAACAAAAAAAGAAAGCCAACGTAACTCCACTCTTAATTCCAAAAGATCTGGGGAAGGAATGCATTCCATCTCTTCTGTGTGTCTGCTTTAATACAGGCATTCTGATATAAATTGCATACTGGTGATTAATAGATCTATCAAATGAACATGAACTGAAGTAAAAAGAACATACTTTTCCCCCCATCCTTTTTTTTCCTTTTCTAAACCTGCATTAAAATAGATAATTCACAAATCTTGGAATGAAAAGTGCTAGGTCAAAACTCACATTTTTTTCTAGCAAGTCTGTAGGAATCTACTTTGAAAAGTCATGTAGTGTAGAATCTCAATTATCTTTGAAGGCTTATTCAGGTTATGGCCTAAGTATGCTGTTCATGTGCTGCCAGCTTGTTCTAGAGTTACAAGATGAGCTGTAGTGCTTTGCAAAGCAGCTAAACCCTTCCCTGGGCCAAATGGAGTCCAGAAGCGATTCCGTGGATTGACTTGAGTGCAGAAATCCTGCAGCTTCCCTTCAGTCCTGTGCAGAGCAGGGTTGTGTCCCACAGCTAGAGGCCACAGAGCAGTGTGGTTTCTTCTGCAGTTCTGGCAGAACTCCGTGTCTGCCTCCACATCACGTCCTCCTCATCTGGGAAGTCTTCTTCATTTAGGAATATTACCATGCAACTGCACAGAGACTGCTGTGGCATGGTGCTGCATAGAAGCTATGAAGTCTTTATGACTACCACCTGTTTGCACACTAAAACCTCCTACATCACTCATTATTATTATTTCCTGTTATCTAGGACCTTTCCTTCACTTCCTCCTCTTCACCTCAAGTAAACGGGACCTGTTGGTATATCCACGGGCTTAACACCTACTGGTCTTGGAAGAACTTCTTTGGCTCATTGTACATTATGGCTCATTGTACATTAACATTGTTGACATTTTTTATGCATATGCAATTAATAAAAATTGGGCAAAACTTTAGAGCTTTGGCTATATTCTGGACAGATTATGAATTTTATATTCTCTGTGAAGTATTATTATAACTTTCTACTCCAAAGGACTAATTACTAAAAGCAGGTCTTACTCTGAAAGGAGAGCTTTCTCTCCTTTGCACAGCCTTCCTCTCTGTGTTAGAAAAACAAACATTCCCAGTTAGGCAAACAGGGCCATGCTCCCAAAGGGGTTTTTTTGTGACTTTTGTGGCATTTAGTCTTCCTATTGATCTCCTAAATTCAGGACAGCGGTGAGTGGGTGAGAAACTTCAGTCCTAGCTTTCAAAAGAAATGCCTAGCTTTTGGGAAATAAAGGCTCAAAGACATAGTAAAAACAGAAAATGCAGTTTAGGTTGACTTTGCGTAAGTTCTTCAGTTTTGGCAAAGGTAACTCACGAACTGAAAGCCTGAATGGGGCAAACTAATTCAGAATAAAGCAGTGTTAGTGTGAAACAGACGTCCAGCGCAGGGAAGGGGAGTTACACAAGTGAAGCTACTCTGCAGCAACTCCCAATGTGGATAGGCCCTTAATTACTTTTTAAATCTCGCCATTACTAAGCCATGCTTATAATTTCTAGAGGCCTCGAGTTTCTGGAACAACTGGAGTATGAGATTCAATTGCATTCACTTCAGTGGAGGAGACAGTTAAATAGCAGCACGTTTGTAGGCTTGAGACCAGTCATTAACTAATTAGTGTCAGGGAACCTTTAAGTTTTTCCTGTCTGATTTTGCAAAGCTATTTGGCAATACTTGATTATGAGCTTTTTCCTCGCTTCCTTCACAGCAAACCAAACTCCCACCAGAAGCAGAAAGGGAATTGGATGTACAGTGACTTCCCATTTTCCCCTTACTGTAGACAAAAATATTTGCCAAGTTTCGCTTTTAGTTTTCCAATGCAGACATACATATACACATAGTTTAAAAAAAAATATTTAAAAGGTTTCAGAGTGTTAGTTTCCTTTGCCTCCCTTCCCTGTAAGGGCATGTCAGTGGGAGCAGCGAGGGGGTGGTGGCGATGGAACTACAACCCCCAGAGGGCCTGTCGGGGGACAGCTGAGCAGGAGCAGGGCGGGGAGGCGCGGGGCCTCCTGGGAGCTGTAGTCCCGTGGTCCTGCCTGGCAGCTTTCCAGGCACCTGTCCGTCCCGTGGGAGGCAGCGCTTCCTCCGCGCCCCACCGCGCCCCTCGGGCTGCTGCAGGGCAGCTGCCTGCTGGCAGCACAACCGGGAACCGGCAGAGGAAGCGTGGGAGGCTTGGAAAGGTAAGGCTCTCCTAGTACCTGCTGTGGAGTTGGTGGAGGAAGAGTAGTGTAAATCCCGTTGTCCACCCTGGTCCTCCTCGCCCTGTGCTTTTGGCTGTGAAGTTTTGCCATTTCGTTCCCCTGGCACAATGTTGGGCAAAGTCATGGGGGTTTGGGTTGGCTGGCAGTGCTGCCTGCAGTGTCAGCATGTGGGATAGGCTGTGTAGAGATGTCATTCTCTCCTGTAGCCGTGCAGAAGTGTGGCTGTTGGCTCCTTTAGACAAAGGTTAGTGGGATAAAGAGTGGTTCAAATTCAGAAAAAGTGGGTGTGGGAATCCCACTCCCAATAGGAACTGGAAATCTTTCTGTGGTAAATAAGAATCTTACAACATCAAGCTTCTTGCTGAATGTAAGCTTGTTTTTTAAGTGGTTTGGGGTTTTTGGGGTTGGGTTTTTTTCCTCCCTCTTAAGTTGACTTTCTAGGTCTCGGTAGAGAGAAATGGCCAAATACAAATTTTGCAGAGTGGCTGCAATAGTCTCCGCCTGTGTACATTTCCTTCTTCCATGTTATTTGGGGGCAACTGAAAGGCTCAGACTGTTCAGATCACTATAGTGAAGTCCTTGGAAATGCTTCCATTTCACCCTGCTGTTTAATAGAGCAGTGGTCAGGATAGCACAGGGAGGAGAAATGTCTTTGTGTGCCTCCTTGACCAGGTAAAACACTCTTGAGCATTTTGGCTGTGATCCTCTGGCAAGCAGGCACATGGGAAACTATTCCACCCTTGCTGTTAGTCCTTACACCTGAGTGTAAATTTGCCAGAGAGTTTTGGGAAATATTTTGCAAAAGGATGCTCTGCAGACCTTCCGTGGCTGAATGTACATGAGATGGTATGTAATCCCTCATGCACAGAGACTTGGTTCAATGACACAGTTATACTCTGATGGTCCTTTCCTACAAATAATTTACTAATTACTCTGAAGACCACAGATTTTTGTATGCATTACTTATGGCCAGGGTCATTGGTTCTCAGCTGCTGCTTCTGGGGTGAAACAGCAAGCAGTGGGCAGGCTGAAAACTGTGGGAGCAGAGTGGGAGGTTTGAGTTAAGGCTACCAATGCAAGACCCTATTTAAACAAAAACCATGGAACTGAAGACAGGAGTCAGACCCTAGTAAAGGTCTCACCCAAGAGAAGATATGGAAGGCAGTTCTCAGTTCTGCTGGGAATTGAGTTCCCCTTTTAATGGCGATAAAGTAGCTGTGCTGTTGATCTCCACGGGTGTTGCCAAATACTGAACTGAACAGGTCTGGACAATGAGGGAATTCCCTTCCCATTCAGAAACTTGGCAGCTACAGGTTTATGTGGAGGCATGGCTTTTGGGTGTGTTGGGTTTTTGTGTAATCGCACCAGGGCTGCTGTGTGAGCTGAGGAGCCAGTGTCCTCCCTGAACCAACATGTTAACCACAGTGCCCTTAGATCTAAAATGAGAAGGCTATAGCTAATGTTAGAGGAGTTGGTAAAAAGTGCTAAACTTTCTACCAACTAACCCGATACCTTAGAAAATCCCAGCAACTGTCATACCGTAATGGGAAGGGACCATGCGCTGCTTTTCATGGGAAGTTTTTCATACACCTCATAGACCTATGATGTATTTTATATTCTTACTGTTTACAATATTAGTGGCACTGCTTATATGTTTGTAAGAGAAAATAATTTATGGGGCATTTGGATTGTAATAGAAATTAATTTATGGGAGCATCTGAATGTGAAAGGATTACCTACACATTCAAGAAACTTCCTCTAATGCAAGCAGTTAATATGAGATATATATAACTAATATATAACTAAAATAAAAACCAGTGATCATACCTGCATGCAGCCTTGCAGAGCTTTGGGTGTTTCTCTGTATGCTGACAATACATGTGGCAACTTAAGACAAGGTATGAGAACTCCTGCAAGACTGTCTCCAGAGAAGTGTGATGGCTGGGGATGCCACCAAAATACTGGGAAAGGGCAGGTGCCCGAGGAGGAGGATGGTACTGGTGGCACCAAGCCCCCTGCAGGCAGCAGCAGTGGTAGGTGCCTCTTCCCTCTCCCTCCTGATGGTAAAGGCTGTGCCATCAAAACACATGGACCTCCCTACTCTACATCTTCCCATACGCCGTTCCGGTTGCAGGGGATTTTCCCGTTTACCTAACATCACCATGCCTCCTAAATGGCAGTTGTGTCGGTTTTGTTTTCCTTTCCTCATACATACCAGAAATCAAACAGCGTGATATAGCTAATGGGATATTGACCCACCTCTGCCATTGCTATTATTATCTGAAGAAATTCCCAAATGCCTCAACTCTAGAAATGGTACAGTTGCCTGCCTATCTTTCTCTTGTCAAACAGAGTGAGGTTTTTTTACACTAGGAAGTCCAGTACTTGCTAACTGAAATTTTGCTTCTTGGTAGTGTTAAGAAGCTAGGGACCAGATTATGTATAGAAGAGAATATATAGAGAATATCCATTTATGAATGGATAGCAAGTTATTTTGCAATGTCATTTGAACAGTACCAAATACAGTTGAGTCTCCAGTACCACAGTAGCACAGTCTTATTTGTCTCCTACAAAGCCCGCCTTCCGTGTTGATTGGCAGCTCATTAATATGCAAATTTGCCTCGCACCCTCACACGGCCCCTCTGACGCTCTGGTGCTGTTTTGGCACTACCTTGCTGTGTATTGGTGTTTGTGTCAGTGCTTCCCGGTGCCTGCAGCCACCCCATGCCAGGAAAAAACCCTTTTCTGCTTGGCCAGGGACAGTGGTGCGGGGGAACCGCCTGTGCCGCTGTCCCAGTGATCCTGAGGGGAAGGGTGGAGACGGCACAGCCCTGAGGGGAAGGGGAGGGAGCTGGGGTGGCCTGGAGCAGAGCTGAAGGGAGGTGGGGGAGACGATGCGGCCCCAAGGGGAAGGGGGGGGGCTGGCGCAGTCTCGAGGTGAGGGGGAGTTGCGGCATGGCCCCGAGCGGAGGGGCAGAGCGGGGCCAGCACAGCTCACCACGGGCAGAGCAGTGCGCCCGTGGTCTGTGCAGGACTGCCTGGGGATTGATTTGAATATTCATGACTGCCTAATTGAATATTTATGCGTGCCAGGTCACGCATGCACAGTTGCGAAAAGGGGTCTCCTTAATCGCTGAAAAATCATGCCGCTAAGATCTGAAGCCGCAATATGGGGGGCGCAGAGTAGGAGAGGGCTGACTGTAGGCAATTCCTTTTTAAAAACAAAGGAGGATGAGGGAGTCTTGGGAGGCTCATCTTTTTTTGCTGACTGTAGAAACATAGCCCACCCTTTTTTAAAAAGTGAGTTCGGAATCCAACCCTGGTGCATAGGCTACTAAATTTCAATTGCTGGCTTTATGTCATTATTGCAATTGCAGTAACTCTGTAAAAGATAAGGCGAAGGGTTGCTCTTTCTACTTTGAGCTCTCTCCACCCTCCACTTTTACAGCAAAGGTTACCCTGAGCAGTGTGTACATCTGCTGCTGTAAGTGTAGAAATACCTATTATTCATAACTTGCCAATGTATACGCTGGAAAAAAGAGATGCCAAATTTATGGGTGTATTTCCTCTCTGCCAGAGCTTTTAGAGTTGAGTGTTTCAGCGTTTCCATTATAAACCCCCGTTTTCCAAGGTTTATAACAGTCTTGAAGAGTATAGTGGTCTTGAACCACTATATATATATATATATTGAAACACTAAAAGTGTGTATTGTTGCATTTACAATACAACTGTAACTGCACATTAAGGCAGTTCTCAGTGTACCCACAATGCTCCAATAGAGAAAAACAATATTTTACCCTTGGAGTTGGTGCTTTCCATCCAGAGAGCTGAGTGCATCAAACAAGGACAGAGTACATCTCCCTGCACCAGACTTCCAAAAGTGTCATTCCTTACTACACCCTTAAAACACTTGAATGCATCTGTAGGGGCCCCTCTGAACTCATAGCCCTTGTATGATATCTCACCACTTTACAGACTTTACCAAAGGAAACCAAGGTAAAAATGAATGAACCCCCCCCCCTGTATTTTATTGAATGTATGGTGAGGCTTTTGTCCTGTGTGATTTGTCTGCTGTTTCTCTGTTTTTGGCTTCTAGTCTTGCATAAATATAGGTCCCATCTGAAACCCATCTTCTCCACTTTCGTTGGCTTGCTCCATCTGGCATCTTGCACTCATGTGTCACTTTGCTTATGAATATAAGGCAAATGAGTTACAGTTCACCATAACATCCAGCTGTCCCTGGGCTGTCTGAAGTAGTTGCAGCTCCTCTGTCATGCATCTGGGTAGTCGTTTGCATTTCTAGTTAGTCTAAACTGCCACGGGCAGAGCCAGGGGCACTAAAGGAGACAGTGAGAAGGATGCATCTTTTCTTTTTGCACTAGCCTAGCCACAATATAAGGCTGGGCTTATCTGCCACTTGGTAGAAGGCATCAGAAGGTAGGAAGGAGGTAGGAGCCTGGACTCTCTGAATGCTAGACTCCGATCCCAAATACACTGGAGTTTGAGAGAGCAAGTTAAAGAAGTGTCAGCGGGGTTGAAATCTTGTCGAGATTATGTTTTTCTTGCTGTTTCAACTCGTAAGTCAGGTTATTTAGACTTCCACTTCTCTTCCCATGGCTGACAGATCACTTATTGGGTTCATGCCTTTTTGCAAGTATTGCTAACCTCAAGCATTCAGAAATCACAAGTTTACTCTCATATTCATGAGATTACAGGAATAAACATTTATTTTTTTTTTAAACCAAGCAATTAGAATAGTTTAATTAGTGTTTTAGCCCTGATCCTTTGAGTTTCACAGCTTTGGAACATTTTTTTCCTTGCTTTAAGCTTGACCATCTTTCACCTCTGTAATACCACTGTTGGTCACAATTGCATAAATGAACAAAAAGCACTTTAGCACCTCAACTAAACCAAGACTTAAGGAAATAACCTGAAAATTCCTGGTTTTGTGATTGTGTGTTTTTCACATTATCTTTTTTCTATTCCTTCAGCAATTATGTATGTCAGTGTTACAACATATCTGCCAAGAGTGAGAGAGATGAAGGGATTTCTGTTTTGGTGAATTAGTGTCCAAGTGGTCAGCAGAAAGGACTGCAGCAAAATACCCCCAATGCATGTGAAAGCACAAACAGCTGAACCTGAGTAAAGCCACCATATGTTGCATGCGCTCTTCTGGATATAAGGGATCTGCAATTTTCATGTTAGTCATCTGTGATCCCTTTCATATGGGTAAGAAGGCCTTTGGGAATATTTGGCATGATCTACCAGGAATTATTCATCATGTGATGCATATATTTAGACAGTGAATACCACCTTTATAGGAGTGTGAGTGAAAATAAGGCTTTACAGTATGATTTATATTGTCCCAGCATTTACTCCAGAGTATCAAGGTTCTATATGTCTTCCTGCCCCAGCTTTGTGTGTTCCAGTGGCCCATACATTTTGTGTTCTTAGTGCCATCTGAAAATACTCATTATGATTGTTCACAGTGCAGTTACTGTAATTTTGAAATGCTTATCATGAGGAACGTTCTTAAAGGCAACAGAGCAACAACTTCCCCTACCTATCTACAGGAGTCAGAGCAGCATTACCAAAACCTGCACCTGGTGTTCTCCAGGAGAACTTCCTGGGTCTTGTGAAGGGATGTTTCTGCATCCTAGAAGAGCAGGGCTCTGGATGCCACTAAAGATGAAGAACTGGGATTGTTCTTTGGTTTCTTTGAGCTGCAAGGTTCAATTTCTTTGCAGTCACATTGCCTTTCTACATGTGGATGTAAAATAATAGCATCTGGGCTTCTCGAGATATGAGAACCATTGCCGAGCTCACCACGGGCGTCTGACGTGCTTGATTGTGACCTTGCTTTTTTCTTTGCTTTTGTGCAGAGAGTAGGTGGTGGTAATGCCTGAAATGTGTAGTATCTCTTCTGGTTCTGGCATGTTTGTATCATCTAATATGTTACACAGTAATTTGCTCTTTCTTTTTGCCATTTTACTCATCTCAGAGGGACCTAAGACAAAGAGACACCCAAACCCTATGATTTTAGACCATCAGAGATAAAGTATAAAGGCAGAGCCACAACAGTTCTTAGATGAAAAAGAGTTCCACCGTTCTCATTAGGCTGAAGGCCACAACCCATGGGGGCATTCACCATTCACATCTGTGGGTCTTCTTCTGGGAGCAGGTGCTATTTGAAAAAATAGTGGTGGACCTTGGGTGAAGAATACTTCATCTTTTCTGAGTTTCATGGGGTTTGGGACTTTTGGTGCTTTGCCCTTTTGTAATTTTGAGTTTTGACAGGGTATTGAAAATGCAGGTATTGCGTTAGTGAATTTACTCTTTCAGATAACCTGCTCCCATGGGTCTGTCATTACTTTTTGTCATGGGGAGAGCCCTTTTCTTCTATTGTAAAACTCTCCTCCTTTTTACTGGAAAAAACAATAGAGTTCCTTTCTTATCTCCCCTTCCCTCCCCTACAAGGGGATGTGGCATGAGGAGGGGCTTTCTCCTTTTTATCTGATAAGCAATAGAGGATTCATTTTCTTATCTTCCCTTCCTGGCAAGGCATGTGACTTGGGGAGGGGCCTGAGGGCCAGGGCAGGCTGAGTGACAGCCAATGGCATGTGAAAACATGCCCACATGGCATGTGACATGGGAGGGGCTTGAGGCCCTATAAATACAGCTGCTGGGGTTTGTGGATCTTCTGGGCTGAGAAAGTCTCATTTTTGCCTCTGGTCTCTACCACTGCCATTTTGCCCAGGACCACGTGGACCTTTGACTCCTCATCTCAGCATAGCTTTTCCCCTGCTGACCACTGGATCTCCCTGCAGCCCTTTGGACATTTCAGAAAAGGATCACTGGCTGTTACTCCACTGGTTTGCCTACCCTGAACCCTATTCCCCTGCCCCTGGAATCCCGAGGGTGCCCTGGTCTCCCTCAAACTTAGCCTTCCCTCATGTTTGCTTTCTAACAGGTGTCTACAGTCACCATTGTTCCATTGTTGTTGATATTGTTACTGTTGTTCAAACAATTATATATATTATATTAATTTTTTTCTTTCTCCCAGTAAAGTTCTTATTTGTCTCCATATGTATTATTCATGTGTTTCTAAATTCACAGTATCATTCAATTCATAGTTCATCTTAATTGACACCAGGACACCTTTTTACCTGTTCATGCCTGAGTACTGAGCTTGTCAGGGCACAGGGGGCACCTGAAACTCTCCACTCACATGCTCTTCCCATGAGCCCAGTAGCTCCATTGAAGTTTGGGTCTGGATGCTCAGTGGCTGACTTGACTCCCTGTGTGGCCTCTGGTCCTGGTTCCCTCTTTTCTGTACCTATGGACCTTGTTACATGCCTCTGCTGTTCTGCATGGGAGCCTTCACACCTTGGTGAGGGATGGTCCATATGAGGGTTGCCCTCAGACCCCATCCCACCCGTTTTGAGGCCATGTCTGCAGGCTGTGGATGGTCTCCATCAGCAATCTGCTGCTTTTGAAGGAGTCACTGTGTAGAAGGTTAATCCAGCTTTTGGCTTGTGTTTTTCATAGGCAGAGTGCAGGGTGGACAGTTGTAACTATCCTTCTGCAACAGGTTGGTCAGATCTTCTTCTTTGCTGCTCTTCTCCCCTTTGTCCTTTCTATCTGTTCTCCAACTCTCCTTCTCCTGTCAGGTCACCTAGAAGGATGTGATGGCCAGGGTTTCTCCAGCTGGCAGTTCAGGAACTATTGCACTGCTCTCCATGGTGCCAGTTCTGGTGGCTGATTGCCTCTGAGGTGGCTGCCCTGCTTTTAAGGAGGCTGCATGTAGTTGTTCTCTAGTCTTTCTCAATCTTTTTCTCTTTGTATTATATTAAAAAGATGCCACAGTAAAATTATTGAACTGCAAACTGGAGAGGTAAGGTGGGGAATGCAGTAACTAGAGACAGCACATTGTGCTCTCAAAATATTTCTATTAATTGGGGGAAAACAGCAGAAAAGGACTGGGCTTTACATAGTTTGGTGTCAATCCCATGAGCTAATGGATTAAAGAGAAGTCAATATGTAGAGTTTGTTTAATTAAGTTTTAGAACAAGGTACTTCTGTTAAGTTTTTCGCAGTTCTTTTGACCTGTAATGCAGCACTGAAATGCAGTTTGGAGAATTCAAGCCTGGATTTTGTTATCTAGAGTAGCTTTTCAATCAAACAAAAAAAGGTTAGGCGTTTTTCATGGTGTTTACAACGTGAACTTCACGAAAGAAATTATAACTTCACCAGTTCTTACCATGGCATTGTTACAAAAGCAAGTGTTTATTTGTTTCTCTGCAACTACAAGACTAGTCTAGGCAGGATTCTTTGGGTTTTGCTGTCAATGTGGAGCTATTGATCCATGAACATAAATCCTGACATCTCCAGTCAAGTTTATGGGACAATGAAATTATAAGATTGCTTGAATCAATCAATATTTCTAAAGCAAGCTATAGAAATATAAACAAGTTACTGATTATTTAATAAAATCAATTTGCCTAGAAATACTTGGTGACAGGCAGCAGATGTTGTATTAATTTCTGCTTTCTCTTGGATTTCACAGGGGCTGCAATATCTTAATGTCACTATTAGCTTTATTCTTACTAGTAACTTTATTTTAGAAACTCATTCTGAACTCTCACAGCACGAGGAAGAAACTGTCATTCCTTTTGACCACAAAATCTGTGCTATTTCTAAGTGGAGTTCTTTGAAATAACTAGGATATCTCACAGCTTGTTGCCTTAGAATGGCCTTAGTAGAGTGGCACTACATTTAGTTAGCATCATGATTTTTTTAGTCCCTAAGATATTGACTGAGTTTGAAGTACCAAGACTTTTAGTCAGTTAAGATTCAATTTGTTAGTGAAGCACAAGTCTGTATAATACAGTATTTTAGCTTTTGTAGAATTTTAAGCTGGGTGACTGTTTCCTGAGAAGCATTTATGTGAGTATAACCAGGTTCTGACTTGGGAAAACATTTAAGTGTAAAAGTGTGTCTTCCTGTTTCTCAGCTGAAAATATAATGGAAGTGGCCTCCTCAGTGTGGTTTTTACAGTTCCCGTGTTTGCCTTTTGAGATCTAATTTATTGGTGAGATTTTATTCAAGGGGACTCAAGAATCTTCCATGAGCTCATGGTGTCCTTTTGGTGCTGCAATCCATTTTGAATGTAGAGCGAGGTCTTTATTAGTACACTGATACCTTTGTGGTCTGTTTGTAGGGTAGTTTGTCGTAATTTATCATGCAGCAGTACAAAATCATCTGATTAATTTACCTGATCAGTCCTTGAACAGGGATAGTAATAATTATGTCACAAGCATTATAAATCCCTCTATCCCATTATGCTAATATTCCCAGTACTTTGGATTTTAAGATTTTAACGAAATCTGTGTGAAATGTGTCTTTGATCTTTTTTATAGGTCTCCTTACTAGATGTTAGGAGTTCATTTTGGCTTTGGAAAGGTTTTTGTTTTTAAGATAAATTATCATATATACACATACATACATATTATTATACATATATATAAATATATATATTTTTGTATGTGGGTTTTGTTAAATCTTATACATAGTCGATGATGAATCCCTTTTTTCAAAAGCTGTTTTGTTATTTTTTCTGCACTATTTTGTGGCTAAAGCTGTCTATAACAGAATTTTGTTCAAGACTGTACCTACTGCAAATTTGTGTAGACACAAACTGCTATAAAATTAAAACTTAACATCCTCCTGGGCTTCCTTCATCTATCATAAGATTGGTGTGGCTCAGCCTTAATTAGGTTATTATGCACCTAAAACATAAAGTAGAATAGCATGAGGGGCTTGAATTTGGTCATTAGCAGGAGTATATGGTTCATCTAGCTAGTCTAGCCATTAACTTCTGGAATACATGACAATACACTTTCCATTTGATATGCTTTGAAGAGAAGTCAAAATCCTTAATATGATTTTGTGTCTTAGATCAATTTAATTGGAATGGTTGGGAAGGGAGAAAAATCTCACTGTAAACCTCAACATTTTGTTTTACTGAGAATGTCCATAATCTTGCTTTTTAATGAGCTCTGTATTTCATGTTGGACTGAAACTTGTGTATATCAGGCATTGCTGAGGCTCGTAGCCACTCTTGTATTCACTTGGAAGTTGAAATGCATTGTTTTGGAAAAGCATTTGCAGGAAGTATTATTGGAGTCAGACAGGGCTTTAAGGCATGAAGCCTTCCTGTAAAACCTGGTCTGGGTGTGGGTTTGTTTGTTTGTTTTGTTTTCAGTGGAGGAACAATCCAGGTTCTCAGAATTTGAATGCTATTACATACTTCCCTGTTTAATGGTTACTGCTGCGAACGTCTGTGCAGGCTGAAACTCTGGGTGTTCAGAATTGGGCTGCTTCTGTCTCATTGGTCTGCCTTTTGCTGGGGAGCTCCAAGGCAGTGCTGGGAAATGAGGGATGTGATGGGTGTAGGTTTGTAAACAACATTTGTTTGGGGTGAGCAAATAAAATGAGTGCCTGTACTTGGCACTGGTTAGGCCGCATCTTGAGTATTGCGTCCAGTTCTGGGCCCCTCAATTTAAGCAAGATGTTGAGGTGCTGGAACAAGTTCAGAGAAGGACAACAAGGATGATTAAGGAGCTGGAGGATAAGCCCTATGAGGAATGGCATAGGGAGCTGGGTCTGTTTAGTCTGGAAAAGAGGAGGCTCAGGGGTGATCTTGTCGCTGTCTATAACTATCTAAAAGGGGTTTGCAGTCAGGCGGGGATCGGTCTTTCCTCTCTGGCCATTGGAGATAGAACAAGAGGCCATGGTCTTAAGTTCCAACAAGGGGGGCTTAGACTTGGCATTAGGAAAATGTTTTTCACTGAAAGAGTGATCCGGCATTGGTATGAGTTGCCCGCAGGTGGTTGAATCGCCGTCCCTGCAGGTGTTTAAGGGTAGACTGGATGAGGTGTTGATGGCCATGATATAAATGTTATAGCTGTTAGGTTTTAGTTGGATTATAGGTTGGACTTGATGATCTTCAAGGTCTTTTCCAGCCTTATCAACACTGTGATATTGTGTGGTGACCTGTGGAATTTACTTGCTGTGGGAGAGTAGAGCTTGGATGGCACCCTGTCAAGGAGCTGCAAAGCTTGGTAGATACAATCTTGAGAGAAGCCCTGTGGAGGTAAATGCAGACAGTGCTGCTGACTCATAGCAGTCTGACAGGAAAAGGCTCTCTTCCACCTCTGCTCCTCTCTGGCTTCCTCCAGCACGTGATTAGTGAGGACATTGTCTCCCTAGTTCTTTGATACAGTTATCATATTCACCAGCATGACTCCACAACAGGAAGGGAGGTTGGTGAAAAGTATCTGTGCTATTAATTAGTTAATTAGAATGATGTTTTTCATGTAAAGGACCTGTGTAGAGAGGCTCAGGATTGTTAAATAGCTTTTTTTCATTGCTGTCTGAATCTTGCCTGACTCCTTTCCCCCCCGCCTTAGAAAACATTATGTGGATTTATGTGACTGTTCACAGAGCTGAGATCCTTAACTCCGAACTGATAACCATGAGGATGTGGGTCTGTGATTAGGACTGCTCTGGGAAGGTTTTAGATTCAATGCTGTGTGCCACCTTTCTTAATGGTTGGAGGTTTCTGAGTTAAAATCCTGCAGCAAGAAACAGGTGATGAGGATTAAAAAATAAAATGAAACAATTGCCAACATCAACGGCAGAAAAGGATGAAAAGAAAAGCTTGATTATGTGTTCTCTTCCAAATTTTAAACTGATGTGAGAGCCTATTATCTTTCATAATCCATGTGTTTGAGAACTATTCATCCCACCAATCTCCCAGTGTGACTGGGAAAAGCCTCCAGTGCTCCTTAAAACACAAATGAGGTCTACATTTGCCCTGTGTGTGCTGATAGGAGTTGCACAGGTGACTTCAATAGGAGAGCATCTGTCCTCTACGTGCAGAAAAATGTCTTTTAATTAAACGGCCAAGTAAATTAAAGTACACTGAAATCAGAATATTATTTCTTACCTTCTACACTAGTGATGATTGGTTTAATATTTTGAAGAGACTTCAATACATATGGATATTTGATTTTTTGATTTTTATTTTTTTACCCTAAAGTCCCACAGGATGTGTTGCTAGTTGGGGATTGGCTTGTGCCCACTGATTAATTCCTTGCCACTGGTCTTGAATCTTGTTGTAGTTGTTTGTGGATCACTTGCCAGCAACAGCAAACCAGCAGAGCTGTTATTGATCCAGAGTAGCAATCAAGTTGTTAATACAGTAAGCAAGATTTTCTGTGAACTCTGTTGCTACTGTGTGGCACTGATGAGCTGGTTAACACCTTTTACTTATTCTGCAAGGATCTGAGGCTGGAAGGGAATTAATGCAGTTGTGAAGCATGAAGAACGAAAATAGCAGTGATTCAGTTAGAGTAGAGCCAAATCTTCTTAAAATTAAACTCCATTGTGTTAGAAACTTTGCTTTTTTTTGATACCTATATTATTAACTTCTCTTATAAATGCAGGAAATGTAATACAGTGATATTGGAGAAGCCTTGAACATTAAATCTAAGCTATTGTCTTGGGGTTGTAAGAGAAGAAACCACTCTTCATCTGGTGTGTTATTAGAATCAAATTTTACAGAAATTCTGTTTCTCAAGGTTACTCTCTAATTCACCAACTTAGTTTTTGCATAGCATTGCTTTCCTTAACTTTCAAGGGGGGTTGTTTAGAATGGGTGGGAAGTCTGTAATACATATATGAGTATTTATAGTTTCATAAGTAACAAACAATACTGGACAGTTCAAGGAGTTTAGTTATGGGCAAGGGTGTTTACTTGCAAGCTGCTACTGCTGTTGTTACCTTGCAGATTTTTTTTTTATTATGAGATTTGGTTACTTTGGCGTGTAACAAGTTGGTGGTCTTCTTTCATAGAAGTGCTTCAAGGTTTGCTTTCTGGTTTTCCTTTCTAATTGGACTGGATTAGATGCTTGAAAGAGTATTGAGGTCTGCAAGCAATGAACAAACTGTTTCCTGAACTGCAATCAAAGCTTGACTGTTTGTGTGCAGGTTTTTCAAGGGAGAGTGAGATTTTCAAGGGAGAGTGAAAGCTTGACTGTAGTACAATGCAGAGATAGTAGATTTGGCCATATTCATATCTAATACATACCAGAAATACAGTGTAGGGGTAGCCGAAGTACAGTCAGGTCTCCTATATATGGAACCGTGGTCTTATTTGTGTCCCACGAAGCCCACCTTCCGCATTGACTGGCAGCTCATTAATATGCAAATTTGCCCTGCACCCTTGCACAGCCCCTCTGGCGCTCTGGCACTGTTTTGGCACTGCCTTGCTGTGTATTGGTGTTTGTGTTGGCGCTTCCCGGTGCCTGCAGCCACCCCACGCCAGGAAAAAACCCTTTTCTGCTTGGCTGGGGACATGGCTGTGGGGGAACTGTCCAGAGCAGCCCCAAGGGGAGGGGGGAGGGACCCTGGGTGTCCCAGAGCACACCGGGGGTGGGGGTGGGTGGCAGGGCTGGGGCAGCCCAGACCAGACCAGAGCTGCGGGGATGGGGGCCAGCGCAGCCTGGAGCAGAGGGGCAGAGTGGGGCCAGGGCGGCTCGCCATGGGCAAAGCAGTGCACCTGTGGTCTGTGCAGAATGGTGTGGGTGTTGATTTGCATATTAATAACTGCCTTATTGAATATTCATGTGTGCCAGGTCACGCATGCGCAGTTGCGAAAAGGGGCCTCTTTCATCGCTGAAAAGTCATGCTGCTAAGATGTGAAGCTGCAATATGGGGGGCGTGAAGTGGAAGAGGGCCGACTGTATCTCTAGAGAGACTGGTTAATGATACCTGCAAGGAAGACACTGCCCTGAGCCAGGAAAATCTGCTGTAGCACTCATGAATTGGGGATGATACAGCCAAACAGTGATGTCTGTGTGGACTAATCAGTGTGACTTACAGATCTGTTTCTACAATTGGGATTTTCTTCCATTACTTCTTCTTTCTTTGTGTGTTCTAATAGTCACATTGGATGAGTTTTCGTATAATTCCTCCTTTTAGCTGTGATAATTTCAAATTTACTTTATTCCATTCTTTCAAGGTATAACCAGCTTGAAAATTAAGTGCTAATGAAGTTTTATGTTGCAAAAATGCTCTATTTTTGTCATTTAAGATAATGCCACTATTTCTATATCAGTGCGGCCCTGAAGTGTCTTTGTATTTTATTTCTGTGATCTGTGGCATGGTCAGGCTCTCTTCTCCTCTTTTTTCTCCCCACATTCCCCAGTTTCCCATACTTGATGCCTAAAAACATATTCAGCAGCACTGATGTCTCAAGCGGTGGGTATGTAAATATTTACTGGTGTGACAGTCAACAACAGTGGGAGGGGGGAAATTGCTACATCCACCATTCAAGGAACCTTTGAGTTCTGTCTCAGTGTTCAGTTGATAAGAAGAGGAAAGGTTTGCAGTTTGTATTTGACATGTTTCTGCTCTCTCGGTTCCTGTTTTGTTGCAGATGTCATTCGTATAGCTGTGGAAGGCTTTATCAGCACTTGCGGAGGCTTTCCCCTGCACACAGCGCTCAAGGCTGAAACTGTAGAGGAGGAAAATGGAGCCTGTAGATCTCCTGGCATTTGCCTCTATAGAAATGAATAGTACAACAGTGACACTGGCTTTGTTGGCGGTCTTCCTGGTCCTGCTGTATTGGTAAGTGATAACAGTGATATGGGCTACATACTGGACACACAGCCTGCTGAAGCTCTGCCAACATCTATAGAGTCTTTTAGTCACGAGGGGAAACTGGAAGATAATTGCCTGGGAGGAAAATGGAGGGAGGAGTTGGTTTGGATGAAGAGGTTGTAATAAATGCAAAACTCGTGATGCTTTTAGAGAATTCTCTCCTTGCAATATTGGCTTGTAAGTACTTTACCAAGAAATTGCTAACAAAAGTTGTCTTCAAAATTAAGAACGTATTTGTTGGTTTCTTATTAATTTCTGTAGGCAGCAGTAACATTGGTCAGAAAGCAACCAAGTGTTTGTTGGACCTCTTCTCTGTACTGTGCTGCACAATTGTCCCTTGCCATGTTTTTTGACTTAAGTGTACAGACACTTTAACTGCGGCTTGAATTTCCTTCCTCTCTTGTTCTTCCACACTGGCTAGTGGATACAAATCAGAATAACAGCAGCCCTAATGGTTAGCACAACAGACATTGCAGTGAGCTATGCTGAAATAAAAAACCCCTCCCCCTGTCCTGACAATTTATTTCAGAAACTAAATTAGCTGAACTGGGAGTGCTTTTCTGACTGTTTTTACTTAAATACCTCCTCAAACCCCACCTTCCAGTTAAAGAATGTGATTTTTCTCAATTCTATGAGTGTTGTAGAAAAAGAACATCTGACAAAATCCTAAAACTAATCTAGAAGAGAATAACAATGGCATCATGAGTTTAGCACAATTTTTGTAGCAATGTAAATGACAGATCACTTCTTGTATGTTTTCGCTCTTTCACTCTGTCAAGCTTCAACTTCTTTCTGTGTCCGTGGAGGGTCTAGAGAGACTCAAAAGAGTAAACCCCAAAATTCATGTGTATTGCCGTATAAAGTAGGGGGATGACCCTGCTTTCTTAACAAGATCTGCCCAAGTGATAGAAACGTTCAGGTCCTATTTCCTTTGAATTTTGCTGGGTAAAAGAATGGCAGCTCTAGGTCCAAGTGAGACCATGCTGTTTAGCTGCCAACCTGTTTACCTCTCTGAGCTTAAGGAGGTGAGAGGGAGGACAGAGGCATATCCACAGTTCGGAAAAGCAGCAGATCAGTTGGGGATTCTGGCCACCTGCAGGTCGTCTGAAACAGCCTGATGCTTCCACATAGCACATGTCCAGATATGCTGAGATCTCTGAAGACTCAAAAGTAGTCTCTGTAAATGTTGGATACATTTTGGTGTATGCTTGTCTGGTGCCTCATTTTCTTATTCCATTTAGGGAAAACATGGTGGTTTAGTGCACATTGAGTCTTCCCATTAACAAAACCAGCTCTAATTGCAGAATTACATCAGACTCATGGCTGTGGTCAGTCACTAGTGAATTGAGTGCCTTCCATATCAGTTTCAAAAAGTTCAATTTAGCAGTGAGGTGGGAAATTGTCTAACAAAAGAGACATCCCATTTAGTGAGTTTCTCCTTTTCTGGTTGAAGGTGAATTCTGTGAGAGCATCAAGAAAAGGAAGCTGAAATTTTATATGGATTAAGTGTTTTATACTCTTATCTGCCAATACTTATTACTACCCAATCTAGTTGATCTACCAGTTCAGGTTGTTTTTTAAGGAGCTTATTAAGCACAGGTGTCTATCAGCCACTCTTCCAATGAGAAGCTGCGGATTTGCAAGTGGCTAAATTGTTCAGATCCATTTATCTCAGTAAAATGCAGTGACTGAACCTGTAAGGTTGATGTTTTGAACTACATCTGCTATTGTGGTCGTTCTTGTCCAAACTTATCAATTTATTCACTTGAGTCTATTTTGTATGAAGTTTTTATACTGCTTAGCTGTTGAAACAAATGAGTAAAACTCAATGCATGCTCACAGCTTTCTTTATTCATGTCTGAAACTTTGGGTTCAAGGAATTATTAAAACAATATGTAAAATGGTTGTCAATAGAAATACAGATCTCTAGTTCTAGAGTATGTTTTTATTACAATCATGTTGCCTGCCTTGTTATCTGGCTCTTCTAGGAGTCAGAAAACGTGAGTGTTGTGTATGGCAGGAGTAATAATCAAGTGATAACACTTTAAGTTCCTTTGGTTTCATTCTAAGCCTTATTCTCATTTTTAATGGTTCCTGAATTACTCTTTTTCTAGCTTTTTCTGCCAAGATTGTATATTTTCAGAAGGGCAGTCGTAGAGGAAGGGAGGAATGAATATTTGCTGTTGTAAATTTTGTTATGGTAGTAGCTTATGATTGATTGGGGTCATGCTGTGTCAACTGTTGTGTGAGTACAAAGAACAGGTAGTTTCTCCATCTTGTTGACTGTAAAAGTCTTAGTAAGGCTCAAGAGAAGGCAGTTGCAGGTAGAGGAGGGAGTCAAAATATCTGATGCACACTAGAATAGGAATGTGGTGATGGCAACTGTCATGTTACTGAGCTATTTCCTTAGCATGATTTTTGTGGATGGGAATACTCAGTGGTTTAAATGACAGCCTTGAGCTGCTGTCCATTGGCTCAACCTCAGTCACTGTTAGTGTGTGTATCGCAAGGCCAGCTGTGATCTGTCACAGTTCAGCTGGCAGGTGGCTGTGCTAAGTTGTGATAAGACCCATCTCTTCACATTTTAGGATATGATGAGGTCACATGAAGAGAGGGTTGATTGGGAAAGGGAGGAAGGCTATGGCTGCGTAAAAATAAACTTCTAGGAAAGATGCAGTTCTTAGGAAGAAACTGGGATGATTTGATAATTTTTTAGGCTGTTATTTATGGTACAATGAGGATCATGAATAACTCTTTAGAAAAAATCATTTAATGGCACATCTATGGCTTCTCATGAATTGTCATCAAGGTAATATGAAGGTGATGCTTGTAGTGCAGTGTGCCAGTTTGAAGTCAGTGGAGGCAGGTATAATCTGTGTTTGTCTTCCACATGACCTTAAGTCAGCTGTTAAGTCAGAGGCTTTTTAAGTAGTTGATTTAATGTTGGGAGCAGAAATAACTGAGAAGCTTTTGGGTATGTAGTCTCTTCAGATGTGAAATGGGAAGAGCAAACGTGAGGTTGTTTTTTTGGTAATCTGTCAGTTTAAGAGGCTGCTCAAGCCTGTTTGCTGTCCTCTGTGCCTGAAGGATTTAGTAATCTGCTACCCTTCCCATTCTTACTACTTGTTTTGCAGACCTCATATCATAGATTCTTCTAGGGCTGTTCCTACATCGTCATTACTGTTGTGTTAGATAACTAAATTACTGCTTTATCAACCAAAAAAAGGCATAACATGACTTAACATCTAAAGTTCAGTAATACCAGTGCCACAACACTTAGCACTCTTAAAAGTCTCTTGTCGATGTCCTTCCCACCTCCTGTGATTTATTCTGCCCAAACTGATTATCAGAGCAGTTTCTTTTAAGAGCATTTTCTTTCTTAGTTGCAAGCATTGCTGTCTCAATTTACCTTATCTCTGTGAATCTGAGGGTTTTTTCTAAGAATGAAATAAAACTAAACACTTAAGAGAGGGATGAGGTTAACATTTACAAATCCTAGTGATAGTCTCTATTGAGAAATACAGTAGTATATCTATGCAACATATTGTTCATTTTCATTTCAAACATATGCTGAGTTGGATATCCCATGCTTGGCTGTGGATGCAAACATTGCTTTGTGTATTTCTTTTTGCTGTCTGGGTAGATGTTTGATAAAATGAAAGCAGGAGTTTATCTTGCTTTAAAGTTTAATGTACCATAAGCCGAACATTATGAAGAAGCTGTCACAGCATTCAGATACCTGTGTTCAAACTGGATTATCAACCACTTGTCTAAACAAACCTGTGTTTTTTTAGAAACATGGAGGTTAGATGGGAGTGTTTGTTTGTTTGTAAGATACATGTCTAATTGCATGCTTTCAAATACAGCAAAACATACCAGTGGTGGTTTTGTCTGTTTCTGAACAGC
Source organism: Pitta sordida (assembly GCA_013390025.1). Taxonomy (NCBI): domain Eukaryota; kingdom Metazoa; phylum Chordata; class Aves; order Passeriformes; family Pittidae; genus Pitta; species Pitta sordida. The sequence goes on along the minus strand of WEKX01026828.1, from coordinate 382,155 downwards.
TAAGTAATTCAGATAGATTACACTTTTACATTGTACATTTTTGCTGTAATATTAATAATAACTTGTGTTACAAACATATATGGAGAGACCAAAAGATTTAGGTTTTGGAAAGGGCTTTAAAGGGAAAGTTTAGAGGTAATCATTCTCCAACAAAAACTCGTGCTGGTCTTGCGGAATCTTGCTCTTCGGGCTTGAGTTAAGTAAAACTGAGGTCACATAGGTCTCAGGGTTGGGTTGTTTTTTTCCCAAACTAGATGCCATGTAATGCTAGATCTTTGACTAATTTTTCCTCCTCAAAAAAATAGGTATTTACAAAAGATGTTTGGTAGCTAGAGCTCTAGGCTTATGATCTCAGTGCAGACATAAGGTGAGCAGATTAGTCTCCCTGTTACATCCAGATAATGCTTCTGGAGAAGTCAGTACAAAACTTGGATCTTTTTTGGATACACCACCAGACATGAGTGGCTAGGCCCTAACTTTTCCACCTGTCACTGCTGCCATCAAAGGCATGGGGCTGCAAGGGCCACTATGGTTGGAAACAGGCCTGAGTACAAACCATCAACATACACTGAGGAAGACGTACAGCTCCACTCTTGAGTCAGGCTCTTCGAGCTGAGAGGTTCAGAGAGGCATCCTAATCCTCAGGTGTTAAAGCAAACTTTTGCCCTTGCTGGGAGAAAGCACAGCTCTGTAGACAGTGAGTGCTCAGAGGCTGGTGCTCCTGTACTGCTCCTGGGCTCTGGCTGCTGAATTTGTCTTCATTTTCCACATCCCTACTGCAGCCATGGTCAATCTCTGAGCTGGGATCTAAGGTTATGGTCCCTAATGAACCTTACCCTATTGCAACCTTGTAGCTTCTAAGTTTGCAGTGAAACCAGCATCAGTTTGATAGCGTTATAAGGAAGGGAAGTTTAGTCGTTTTTATATTGTTAACCCCAGCCAGTGTTTTTCCCTAAAATGGCCATTATGTCAGTAGAAATCATTCTCCTTTCCTCCCCTTCATTCAAATGTCCCATTATGAAAGCTAGGAGGATCTGACTCAACAGGAAACATCAGCAAACTGCTGTTGATGACAGAAAAAACCCTAAAAGATTCTGAATTGTCTTTGTCGTGCAGTTTCACATCAAGCAAATCTGGAATTCCCACTAATGTGTCAAACATAATTTGATCCCACAGCTGTGCAATACAAGGCCTTGTCTTTGGGCTAAATCAAGCATCTCTAGGTGAGCTTGAGAAGGAGCAGAGTAAACTACTGAATTATGATTTGGAAAAATGCCACACCACAAATGACTAAATACTTTCTCTGAAAGAAAAGTAGTTTTGCTCGTCTAGAATGAAGCTCACTAGGTGCCCTGATTATACTGCTTTTAGGTAAACAAATTTATCTTATTTTGGGGGGGAAGAGATAGAACAGTTTTCTGTCATTGCTATTGCAGCTTCCCAGCTAGATTCTCTGGGATGTTCTCAGAGGTTGCTACACCCTGGTAAATGTATCTGGGCCTCTAGTGCTGTGCAGCTTTGCTTTTGCTCACTTGCACTTCACCACAAAACTCAGAAACCTCTTATGTTCAAGTTGTTTTGATTTAAATTTAAAGAAGCTAATATCCAACCTGTTAATTCTTTATGATCTTTTTCTCTCCCTGAACATTTTCATGCCTCTCTCCATTAAATCCCATACTAAAGCACAGTTTGTTTTTAGTGCATGGAGATTAGAGTGTTAATAGTATGATAAGGTAGGCCTACACGGATAGGATAGTGTTATTCTGTGGAGCAAGTACGTACATTTGCCAGTCTTCTGTTATCTCCAGGTGCAGTGTCCAATGGAGCATGCTGCAAATGCACACGAGTGATGTAAGAGCAAACGGGAGCTGGGTGCAGCCTTTGAGGCAGCCTTGGGCTTGCCATGAACTGGGTCTGATTTGGACTGGGGTGAAGAGACAGGAGAGACTGTTAAGGGGGGGAATTACAGTGACTTCTCCATCAGGCAGCTTTGGCCTAGGAGTCTTCTCTGGAGCTCCACTTAGCTCTTCTGAACCAGCACTTTGGTTTTAAATGTGTTCTGCTATTTGCCTTGGGAAGGTTGCTTTTTTTAAACGTGGGATATATGGACAATTCTCAGACTCTTTTTGGGTGCTCCAAATTAACTTTTGGGAGTTCCTGCCTCCATCTACTGACTATATTAGGAAGCTGAGGAACTTAATACACTGCTGGTGGTGCTTTAAATGGAACTGAAATTAGTTAGTGAATAAACAACCTCCTTAGAGAGAAGCTCTGCCTGAGTGAGCAGCAAGGCACTCCATCGCACTGCACCGGGGCTTTCTTCTTGCTGTGTCTGTACATTTAGTTGCCACACTCAAAGGGGCCTCTCAGTTCTGCTGCAAAGTCTCCAAACAATGCCATGAACTCTGCTCTTCCCTGAATCCTAGGGGAACGTGGTTTTTCCTATGACTGCCCAACACTGGGATGACTAGTTGTTCCTCCTCCTGTGCTCTGAAGTGTGTGAACTTGTCACTCCACATCTTCCAGATAGCAGAGAAAGTGTCCTGCCAGTCTACCTGTGTTCCCTCTTAAAAGAAAAGTTAATACATTGGGCCATTTGACAGTTGACATTCCTCAGAGTGATGAGACACAGATCTGTGTCCTCCCTTCTCTTGTCTCCTTTAACACTGCTCCTCTAATTTAAGGAAAGTTGCCTATATTCTTCTTTACTACTTTTTGTCCTTGCATCAGACTTCATCCATACCAATGTTTGTTTTGTCCTCATTGCTGGCTCACAGGTAATTAATGCCTTTGATTGCCATGCCTTAGGCTTCTGTGGGGAAGTTTTATATAATGGGGCTGTCTGAAAAATACTAATATATTGACAAACTATTGAGAGATTGTCTTTTGTCTGTTCCCCTTCCCCCCATACCCAAAATCTTTAGATGGATTTTTCTATCTCTTATCTCCCTAGTTTTGTTCATGGCTGTTTTCCCCATTGAAAACAAAGTTCACTCTTCTATGAGTTCAGTGTGTGTTTACTACTGTGAAACAGCAGAAAGATCTCAAAGTAATTTCTAATTTGGATTTGGGTATCCATTTGTTTCATTTTCACAGCAATAGTAGAGGAGCTTGAGAAAATTGTTTAGTGTCTCCCTTTTCATTCCCTCACTTTCATGTGCCGTTGCTTACACTGGTGACAATTTCTTTTAAGCTTTACTTGTTTATTTGCCTGTATTATCTGTGACTGGAGTGATGTGCAGGTCAATAGGAGTACAAAGGCTTTAATGCAGGGGTCATCTAGTATGTAGGAGATTCTCCATGTCCATTCCTTTGGTCATTTCTTTCCTGTCTAGTTGCTGCTTCCATGGTTCTGCAGAACCTGTGAGGTTTTTGGAGGAGTAAGGAAGCAACAAACAAGGGAAAGGGCAAAACCCGTTATTTCTTTGTTGCTTGGATAGGACAAGAAGCTGGATGCCCAGCAATGGCTTGAGAAAGACTGGAGAGGATAGGAACAGAAGAATATTACTCCATACAAATTTGTAGTGTATCGTTACACATTGAGGTCAAGTACATTTGGGCAAATTAAGGCTGGAAGAAAGAAGCTGAACTGGGGTGTATGTTAGGGGTGGGGAACGAGGCAGTGTCTGTGTGCTTGTGTTGACAAAGTAAAATCTGCTTCCTTGGAAATAATTCCTGTTGGCTAGTAAAAGCTTTGTGATGCTCATTGGGAGTTGAGGGATATGGGAAGGGTGCAAAGGCAGTGGACTTTAGGGCTGATGAGTAATTGGTAAGTGTATGATCACAAAGTCCTGCTGAATGAATGTTCTTGGATGAGAACAACTGGTGGAGTTCTGAACCTGCAACCCCAAGTATTGTTTTAACTTACTCAGTAGCAATAAATCTGATGTAATCTGTGTGTGCATGTTTGTGGTTTCTCATCCAAAAAGCTCCAAAGAGCTTTTATGTAAACACCCTCTTAGGAGATCTATAACAATTGAAGAGGTTGTCAAGGCACATGGTTTGAAATGTGGGAAAGACATGAAATGAAGTCATCCTGTGAGGGGAAAGAGAAACTAAGGTGCTTCAATGGGCTTCATGTTAGCCTGAGGGACAGAAACTGATGATGGTCAAGACTGCAAGGGTCTTCTTCCATGTCTTAAAATATTAGTATGATCTGTTTGTTTATGGTAGCAAAACTGAGAAACTGTATGTATATGTTAGGTAGATTTCAGTGTAACACTATTGTAGGATTAATTAGCGTCTCTGAAAGTTTTGACAGATTGTACCCTGTATGGGACTCTGAGTTGATTATTTTCTGAGTAGCCATCCAGGTCAGAGCTCTGGCCAACAGCTTCAGGAAGAGCAAATAGCTCTCAGTGGCTCCAGAAAGACTAGATTCGCTCTGTAGCCCTGAAATAGGTTTGTTTGGAGTAATGTTCAGCAGCCTTCACTTCTGGAGATACATCTGGTTTGCTGTCTCTCATCTCCTCTTTAGAGGTAAGAACAGGTGGTTCAAAGATAAAGGATGCTCATTTTTGTGAGAACAATTCCTTGCTATAACTACAAACCTTGAGCCTTGCCTACTTCGGAAGTACTTTAAACTTGATTTGTCTACTAGAAAGTTTTAGACTTAAGGTAATTTGTCAGAGTTTGGACACTGTCCTCAGTAGCTGTGTTTTTTAAACTTAAGAAGTTTAAATTTTTTGCAGTAGTTAAGTATTCAGTGGTTTCACAATTTCTTTTCTTTCCTGAGATACAGCTTTTGGATAATATAACTGTAAATTCTCTCAATTTGTATGGAAAACTAGCCATCTGGTGTTCTCCTAGGACACAGAGCCATGTTTATAAACTGAAAGAGACTGTCAGATCCTGGGTGTTAGGCACTGAGGAGTGAGGAACCTCAGCAGAGTAAAGTTGCAGAGACAGCTTGGAATATTAAGTGTGGGCATAGGATTGTGAAAGCACCGTAGGAACCTGTGCCATCACAGGCTATGAATCTCATAAGGACTGGTGTATTTACAGTGTGAGGGAGTTCATCCTGCCAGGACTCAAGAGTGGGATTTGAGACTGGGGATTTGAGTAGTTTATCCCTAGCCTGCCTCCTCAGCTTTAATAGGCCCAGGCTATTAACAAGCATGGTAAGGAAGCCTTTATTTCCATGATAGCTGGTGACTCAGTTTCTCTATCAAGTTTTAACTGTATCACTGGTAGTCATTTTTCTATTTAAATTTCGGCATTGTTAGGGATTCTGTGCAGTAAAGCCTTTTTCTCCCCCTCCCTTATCCCCCTTTTTATTTACGTTCCTGAGTGCGAGCATGGCCAAGCAGTGAGCTCAGTGCCATGGAAGCATTTTATATTTTGAACAGAGATAAAAATCTCATTCCTTCTATAAACAAAACAAATCAACAGATGATGCCCAGGAGAACCATTTCCCTATAGCCATTTTCCTCCAGCTGCTTTCTATTCTGTGCAGCTTGCAACGCACCACGTGAAATACGCGTATGCCTTTCTGTGTGTGCAAAGCACAGGTTTCCTCCAGACAGTGGCAGCTTCATCATGAACCACCCCCTGCCCCCCCAAACCAACAAACACCCACATTTTTTCTTTTACAATGGTACAATAGTAAGATTACTAATAGAGAGTTGAGATGTTTAGTTGTTTAATAGTGTGTACTTGGTAGAGGATATGCTGGAGGAACTCTGCAGTCACAGCCATTGCATCTTCCCTCTGAGTCGGTTTGGACTACTGTCCATGGGAAGATGAGAAAAATAGTCTGAGTGCATCATAAACCTGGCAGGGATGGGGCTACAGCAAAATAGCTTGTCCAGAGTGTCCTCTGTGTGCTCACATGCATTCCAGTGTCTCAGGGAGGAATTCCTCTCTAGTACTGTGGCAGCTCTCTGGGGGTCACAAGTGTGTTGCAGGAATGAGACTGGTGGAAGGTAGTAAGAAGTGGCCCTTCGAGCCTGTTGTAAGCCCTTGGCAGCTCTTGCTTCCGTGATTTTGTTTGGCTGTAGTGAATAGTTCAGAGGCTTAGGTGGATGACCAAATGCTGCAAGGGTGAGGGAGCCGGCCTGAGACCCATAGGCACCATGCACAGAAATCATGTATGGGAAAGAAAGGTTGTCTGGGTGAGGAGCTGGTAGATAAGTGCACAACAAGGTCTCACATGCTTGGGAGTAGTTGCAGGTCAGCCCTTGGCAGAGCTGCAGCTGCAGGTACGTATATCTTATCTCAGCAGCATCTTTCTGCTCACCTCCTCCTCCTGAGAAGTGTTTCTGTGCAGCAGGATGGTGACTAAACCAGATGTTCCTAAGCTGGGGCCTGGGGGAGTAGTATCTATCCTTGCAGGGGCAGGGAAAGGTGATAAAAGTTTGAACATTTCTCAGTTAATGGACTATCTTTTAGCCATAAATAGTCAGCAGTCTCTGAGACATGAAGAAACTGGAAGCTAGCTGGGGAGGCAGGGGGGCAGTAAAATTTGGCAACACTACCTGTGGTCCTCTTGGTAAAGCATGGTTTAGAACTGAAGGAAAATAATGTGATTTCTCAACCAAAGCACTCCCCAGAGCTTTTATGTAATCACTTTCTAAATATACATGTATGTACATACATATGTATACATTTATTCTTTATATGTGAAAACATAGCAAGTGATTGAGAACAAGCAGCTTCCAAATAAGAAGCTGAACATAACTGATCTGATCCTTGGATAGATCACACTCAGCGCCTAAAGCAACCCCCTTATCCCATCTCTAGCCAAATGACTTCTGGCAGCTAAGGAAATAACTGTGGGTAAAACCAATACAACTTTTATAACAAGGACATTCACTATTGACCCTGAGTGTATTTTATTACATCGCCTTGGTTTTGCCTTGTATATCTTCATTCTGTTGTTGTGTTGTTCTGTGTTTCTGAAAAACTGCAGCCTCTCTCTACCACTCCAGTATCTGTCACTGCAGCACCGGGGCTGTGTGTTCACGCTCATCAGCACCAGATTGTTCTCTAAGACAAATCTCATCTGGACCAGACTTGGGCCCATGAGACAGTTTTGATATAAGAAAAATACAAGAAAAATAATTTGTATCATTTTCTGCAATGCTGCTGGGAGAAGATGGGCTGTACCTAGTCTGGTTTGAAGTTCATTTTTCTATATTAACAAATTTCAGTTATAAGAGCTTTTTTCTATCAGATCGTTGCTTTTGGTGGTGTGACTGAGATGATTTTGATCAGACACTTCTTGCCCTAAACCTGAGTTTGCTGAATCACTGAAACATGGTCTCAGACTTGCTTGAGAACTTGTGCAATTGCCCTGGTAAAATTAGGGAGTGGCAATAAAAGTTCAGTAGAAGTTTCCCTGACTACCAAGTGCACATAAATCAATTTTTTTTCTTTTTAACTTGTATTGGTAAAAGTATTTCCTAAGGTGATTTGCTTATGTCTGAGCATTTAGGCTTGTAGCCTCTGTGGAGTTTGAAGATGGAGCTTTAAGGAAATGAAAGCTGAGTGTCGTAACATAGCTGACTTTTTTTTTTCATTTCCTTTTCCAAAGAAGTAAAATATTTTAGGTGCTTAATTCTTTAGAAAATTTGTGTTTAAAAGGGGTAGTTAGCAGTCAGAAATCTTGTCTCAGTCGTTGGCGGCAGTGACTGGTTATTTTTCTGAGTGACACTATTTTGGGTCAAGTTATAGAGCTGACTACAAGATTTAAAAACATTTTGGTAAAGTTTACATGGACAGCTTGTCTCATTAATTAGCCAAGAAATTCTGAACTCTTAATTAGTAACTCTAAGCTGATTTTCTAGTACAAGCCCTATAAATTCTTAGGCTAAATTTGGCTTGCATTGCTTAGACCAGTAATAAAACAGTATTCTGATTTTTATTATTTCTTACCTGAGTACAGAAATAATTATCTCACCTTTCAAGTTTCACATGGACCTTTTTCTGACTGAAAAATGTTGCTAAACATAATACTGATGCAGTAAAAGAGCAACCCACACAGAAACCCAAGCTGCGCCATAAATCTTTTTCTGAAGTTGTTCACACTGGTTATGTAAATAAAAGAAAATTGATGCTGTTAGCAGAATTGTGATGATATAGGGGAAACTGCTCTTACGTGATCAAAATTGTGTGTGCATATGTGTGCCCATCCAGCTGTCCACCCACCCAACTCTTTGTTGTTTTGTTTAGCTCTGTATCTGACTTAGATATTGCAGAACCACCACCTGAGATAGAAAATGTCCTTTCTCAAGGTTTCACAGAGGGTCATTACAGTGACTGTTTTGTCTTTTCCTTGCTTGGCAAAGACCTTTTGACAGAAAAATATATTGCTCAGTTCAGGAGGAATTACTGTATGTCATCAAACACTAACGACTTTCCATTGAACATGGTGGGGTTTGATTCCAGTTCCAAATACGACACTGTATCTCAACAAACGAAGGGGTGTTTCAGCCTCCATGCCTGTTGGTCCCCTAGGATGCAGCTAATCCATCCATGAGATTTTTATTTGTAAATTGCATTGCATTTGTAAATAGCTCGTGGCCAAAATCGTTATCATTGTGTTAATTTAAAGATCAGTCAGCGTTTTCAAGGGCTGGACAGTTTCAAGAGCTTTCTCTAAGCAAGTTGGAGGCTTTGTCTTGTAGGCTGTGAGCAAATTGTTGCAAAACACAAGAGAGTTGGTAGGAGTTTGTGGAATCATAATTAATTGACAATAGTTTTTCAAAAATGACGTTTTTTAATTTAAAATAAGCTTTTAAAACAATTTAGAACAGTGTTGTGATAGTCCCTTGACACATGTGGGGAGCTTTGGGTTAAACATATAAATAATGCTGAAAAGACTATATTTAGTTCCAGACTGATCCAAGGACAACTGAAAAATTGAAGGTCAAATAACAAAACGAAGAAAAGAAAATTATAGCCCTCCTTGTTCTGTTCTGCAGCATGCTGCTTGGCAGACGTGAAGGTTCAATACTAGGGAATTTGTCACATACAACTATTTATGATTTGTACTTTAAGCAAAGCAAGTCAGCATGAAGTCAGCATGAAATACGTATTGACATCAGCACATCACTGAGTCTTGTCACACTGAATCTGGACAACAGCTCCTGAGTACTGCAGAATCTGGGGGGACTGGATATTAAAAGATCTATGAAAACCCAATCAATCAATCACAGCTTTCCCCATACTGTATCTTGACTTGTGGGCTCTAGCAATTTCTGCTTAGAATTGAGCTGATGTGAAACCAGGTGCTAAAGAGTGGGCTAAGACCATTGTTTGTTTTACTATTTCTATTTGCACAAGATATTAAAACTATTGAACAAGAGGAACTTCAGTTCACTACTAGCTTGGGAAGGCTTTTAGTCTGTGCTTGAGCAGGGCTTCTTTTAAACAGCCCAAATGTGGAGCTCAGTGCTTCCAACTGCAGACAAGGCAATGAGCTAAGTCACCCCTCCAGTTGTGGTGACGTACTTTTCCTCCCTTACAGGGAAACCTAATGCCTGCATTGCTGATTTGGACAGGATCCGAGGTAGATGCTAGGCTGTATTTTCTTTACCTAAGAATAGCATTTCACTTAAGTGACTGCAGGTAGCCCAGGCACTGTTGGAGCCACAGGACCAGATCTCAGCAGGTTATGCCTATTTATTAAGCTGAGAATCTACACGAGGACAGCAAAACTCTGAATGCTTAGGCAGATGATACATTGATGGAAATTGTCAGTGATGTGATTTGTGCAACCATGTTTATGTCATGTTTCACTTGACCTAATCTTGCCAAGCCTGATCATGCCTGCTTGTTGTCTTGCACAGCTCCCAGCATGCCCAGAGCACTTGCCTACTGGCCAACCAGGCCACAGTTCCTGAGGCCAGGTCACTTCCCTGGGGTATCTGCTGGTCACTTTGCTCCAGCTGGTTGACATATTCTGACTGCTGTAGTTTTATTAGTGGATTTTGGTAGTACATGAAGTAAGTAATTCTTTTCAAAAGTTTTTTTTTCCTTTAAATTAGTCTCACCCTAGCCTTCCTCCACTTGAACTGCTTATGAAACTGACTAGTGGAGTTTTCAAATTGGTTAACATACTTTCTATCTAATGTGTGCATTGTATGGACAATACCAATTAAGACAAAGCTTTGGCTACTGGTTGGGTGAAAATCAAGCTTATCCTTAGCTATGTTAAAAAATGAGTGGGAATACATGTGGTTCAATTTGGCTAGCAGCTTGTCCCAAGATAGATGCGCTGAACTCAAACTGAAACATTCAGAGAAATAAACTTCTTTTTCTCAGATGTCTTGTATGATCTGTGTTTTTGCAATTTCACTTTAAATCTAGGCTTTGTCTGTCAGAGGTAATGGCAAACAATTATTTATTTCAACTACTAGCTGACTGTTGTTTACATTTCCTATTGGTGTCTTTCTCTCTCTCTCTCTTCTCCCCCTTAAAAATATTTCTATACTCGCTGTGTCTAAATATAAATCAAGTAATTAGGGTCATTTCTTAGCATTGAGTGAATCTCTTTGTAGAAGCAAAAAACAAGTCGGGATTGTCCTCAGCCCATGTTTTAGATGATGCATTATTTTTGACCTGCTTGTTTCTTCAGCTCCTGGATCTATTATATTTTTTATCTTGACTATGTTTTGGAATAAGGCATTAAACTCAGCTATGGTTTAGAAGATTGGTTGAAGCCTTATCGTGCTGAAGGCCCATGTAAATTGAAACTTGAAATTTGGTCTTAGGTTGTGTAAAACACTAATTCTTGCACATGTGTCTCTTAATAGACACATTTCTAACAAATAAATGTTCGTTCACTCTTTTTTCAGTATTACGAGGAGCAGTTACATGAACAATGTCTCTTTTTTAGTTTAACTGCGGTATTCATTTATAACTTCATTTCCTTTATCTTCTCTTACAGATTATTTACAAACTAATTCTGAGTTCATAGACTTACACATGGAAACATATGACTTTTTATTTTTTTTTTACCACCAGACATTTGTGATTTGGGTGAGGAATTCTTGGCACAACTAGGAGTTCAGCAGTGTCACAGGTGAATGTGTGTACAGCTCTGGCTTTGCTTTAGTATATGAAGCTTGACACTTGGGTATACATGCACAAGAGGAGGAAGAGGAGATAAATTCCTCAAACCACCATTTCCCTTACTGTTGAGTACCAAAAAAAAAATTAAATGGGGACTCCCAGCCCTCACTATTTATGGTATGTCACCACAGCATATTTTGGAGTAGTTTTTGAAGAGTCATTAACCTTGCTATCTAAAAGCATTCTTTTAACTACCAAATACAAGTTAAATGGATTCTTTTAAACTAGTTTTCATCTATGAAGAACATTTTGTTGTTCGTGTTTAGTCTGTAATGGTGCTCAAATACCCCAGTTAAAATCAAGAGCCAGCCACATCAGGAGAAGTCATCTTTACACATGTGGAATCCAACTATGCATGCCTTTGTGATGAGAGGAATATACCTTTCCCAACACAACCAAGTAAGAAATGCCTTTGCAAATCTTGATAACCTTAGCAAGTCCTGATTATGATCTTTATTACCTTGCTGTAAAGCACAAGTTGCTCTAATTTGGAGTGTGAGCTCTGAAATACAGAGCAGAATAAATGGCCTTTATGTGCTTTAACTTGGCGAAGACAACTCTCTATGGCAATCCCAGCAGGATTATCAGCATTTGATCAATTTTGGGACTGGTATATCCCAGCATTGTAGGTAGGCTTGCGAAGCTTAGTTTGCAGTAGAAATGTCACTGCTCTTCTACAGAGTGCTCCGGCAACAGCCAGACTTCCTAAATAATCATCATCCCTAGTGTTCAGTGTGTGAAAGCTGGGAACAGAAGTGTTGGGGGGATCTTCCTGAGTTCTGGCAGAAAATGTGTCTCTTGGAGAATAAGAGACTTTCCACTGGTGCAAGTCCTTACTTTTAAAGACCTGTCTTTTTGCTGAGACAACCATCTGTCCATCTCCGAGGGATGGCAGTGTGCAGTGCATTGCTGCTGGGGGTGGGTGTTATCTTTCCAGGTGGTTAGGAAAGCCTCTCGTGCTTGCATGCCATTGCCATCGGCAGAATATACAACTGCAGGATTTTGAATGCTTAAATAAATTATTCAAACTCTGAAATATTGTGCAATTTTTATTTTATTTTTTTGTCAGGGAGTGAGAAGAACCCTAATCCTGATGACTCCCACTTTTGCTATTCAAGCGATATACATGTCCTTACCTGCTCATGGGTTTCAGGACTTTGAGATTGCTTTCGATTCTACTGAGCAATGACAAGCCTAGAAATAAGCTTTAGCTGGGGCCCTTTATCCATGCTCAAACTCCATTTCCTTATGCAATCATGCAGTTTTAATATTGATGCTTTCAGAAAAATCCAAATAATGAGGGATTCATGATAAAGCTGTGAGATTTTGTTGCCAAGTTTATTTTTGTGGAGCAGAACTAATAAAACTTTAAGGAAGAAGCTTTAGCCAAGTTTTAAGAAGTAGGTTATTTTTATTGTGAAAACCAAAATTAAAAATCCCCAAACAAACCCAAATCTTGGAGATTGAAACTCAAGTTAATTTGATTTATATGGCCAGTGTTGGCTTTTTGGTGCGCTGGAATCAGACAAACAGGTGTCAGGTGCATAGAGAACAAAGTAGTATCAGTATGTTGCCTACAAACTCATCTTGGCTTCCTCCTCCTTGCATGCATGATATTACAATGGAATTTGGCAAAAGGAAATGTGATTGCACGTGATTAAATGTTGACAGCAGAGGAGCCTGACTTTCTGCTTATAGAGGTGAAAATAAGAAAAAAAAAAAAGGGTAGTAAGGCTTCCTTTGTGTCTTTACACAGTCCTGGAAAATATGAGCTAAAAAGATGTAAGAAAGGCTGTAGTACCAATCAGATTTAAAAAAAGAAAAATATTATGATCTCCAACATGTTCTAATGAAAAGAATACTTTGATTCCAGCTGCAAAAGAAAAATCGGTGCTCTCCTCAGTTGGGTGCTGTATTCCAGGGCGACTGAGAAATGTGTACTAACAGGAAAGGGGGGACAGGTTTTCCCCTTTCCTGGTCTTATTTAGCCAATGATGAGAGAAGCTCTGAATACTGTAAAACTGAAGTCATTTCTGAAATATTGATCTGGGAAGGTCACTAAATTCCAGAGCTGGTGAGGTCAGGGTACGGAGATCAAGTGACAGGCCCAGTGATACCCACTGATTTAGTTGTTTAGACACTGTAACCAAACCATGACCTCCTTGATCTGCAGCCTCTTTGATCTAACAGTGTGAAAACACAGCTGCTTACTGGATACTGTGTGTTAGTATATATGTAGGAGTTAGGGCAACATTTCATGACATTTACTTTAATTATTCTTATGTCAATTTATAAAAATGAGTATCACCCACCTGTCTTGTCTTATCTGTTACTCAGAACCTTGTGTTGCTCTCCATTGGTATAACTAGTGAGAAGAAGACCAAGCAGGGTTTGTGAGCTACTCCCCCATTTGCCTTGGGGGCAATGGGGGAAGATGGAAAAAAAAACCCTTCCAAAATAAGGCAGGGAGAAGGATCTAATCTCCCCAGTCTCTTAGAAAGTGTTAGTGGGGCTGGGGGCAGCAGAATTACTGTCATTTTCAATCCTGGCAGCTTTGCTGAAGGACTAACTGTGGATCAAAATCTCTTCTAGTAGATGAATGACTTCAGGTCCCTGTGACTCATGCAGTGTGCACTGGCAGAGGACCCTCTGGCTCTGAAGCTTTGAGATTCACATACGCCCCGTTCCCGTGCTCAGTGCCAATTCCTTGCTCCCTAATTTCCACTGTGCTTCTCCCTGGTATTGGTGTTGAGCAAGCAGGGTGAAGTCTCCAGTGCAGGACCTGGGTCTACCCTGGGTTCCACTTCTGTGTAAGACTGCCCATGGTTCAGGTCTGTCCAGGGATGAGCCTGTGTTTTACTATTTTTTTGTCAGTCTTTGTATTTCTCTCAATTTCCGGTAGCTGTTTGGTTTTCAGCATCTCTGCAACACCGTGTTTTCCTCTGGAGATACTCTGCCATCAACTCTCCACTGCCTGTGCCAGAGTCCACATGGCATTTCCTTCCCCCAGCAGAAAAACACAGGTATGGAGCAGAAATTAAGCCTGCTAAAGTTGTACCATACTCCATGGAAATACCTGCCCAGATCCATATGAGATCATACACTGACGTCCAGCTGCTTCCTGCCCCAAGTTTAAATGCTGTGAGTACAATAGTAAAGTTCTGTGATGTATGGATGTGACCTGGAATCACTTAGGGCAGAGAAGAGGAATGGAGAATTTATGTCTAGCCCAGGGCAGAGCATGTGGGCTCCTGGCTATTGTGCACTGTTGCCTTTTCACTTGCACACAAGCTTATCAAAATGTTTTTCAGCCTTGCTACAATTTTCCTGCACAGCTTTTAATTCCTCATTTGAAGACCTTTATGAACTAAGCAGTAGCAGGCAGGGCTCAGAGAAGGTGAATGGTGAGAGCTCAGTCTGAGCCAGGCTAAAGAGTCAGGCTGTTGCAGAGCTTGGCAGGAGCTGGGAGCCAACAGCACTCTGTCTGCAGGCGTGGTGTCTTGTGTCCTTTCCCCACAGGCATAGGAGTGGATGGACATAAAAATAAATGGGAAGGAAGTGTGAAATGCCACTGGTGTGTCCCTCTGAATATGACTTGAAAGTCTGTACAGGGGAAATTTAAAGCTGACTCAGATATATGGACTGGCATTGGAAATACCAAGTGCATCCAGAGATGCACCACAACTCGGCATGAAGTCAAGCAAAAATAATCCCATGATGCTTTCTCTCCCCACACACATGAACTTCCATGGAGACTGGTATGGGTTATGGAAACCTGGCCCTACACTACTGAATTTTGAACAAGAGATGAAAAGATGGTTGCTGGCTTAATAACCTTGAAAACATTGAAGTGCAGTTTAATTCTTAATCTTTTTTGTGTGTACAGTAAGCCAAAAGTTACAGATCCTTAAAGTATGAGGTTTTTTTAGTGGTGAGATGATTATCTTCTGAGGAAGACAGGCATTACTTCAAGCTTTCATTTAAAGTGAAGTAAAGAATTGATGCAACTCCTTTATATGATTTTTCTGTTTGTTTTTAAAAAAACAGTCTCTCCCACTTTGTGTGTATTGTTTGCACAGTGCAGGTATAAAAGGTGATCAGGAGAAAAATCTCTGTAGGCACTGGCAGGTTTTTACAGTTTGCACAAAGCTCTGGAAGAAGCAGTTTTGCAAATGTTTTCTGTCTTGCCACAAAATGCCACTTAGCTGCAGAAAAAGAAATTGCTTTAAGGTGGGGGGGTCTTTATTTTTTGCATGAGAGTGTAGATTTCTTATGGTAAAATTAAGTAATGGAAGTGCTCTGGTCTTTTTCTTCTTGTGTTTATGTTTGTTCCTTGCTGTGGTTACCCATTAAGCACGAAATCAAATTGCTTAACACAGTACAACACCAAAGTAGAGCTGTCAAACATAGTTCAAATTCATAGCAAGGCAACAAGTATATATATACTTTTTTTAATTGTGATTATCTGAGGAATCAGCTGAACATTTGTAAAATACCTGTCTGAGCTCTTATCAGGTTGGTTTCTAATGTGGTTTTATATCAGAATTTGTTTATGAATGAGTGTGGAAGGAATTATTTCTGTTGCCTAGCATTATCTGTATGAAATACTCACCTAGAACAGAAGACCTAGTTGAACATTTCAAAGAAAAATAGGTTTCAAAGCATGTACTTTCACTCTTCTAGGTTAAAAGAATTATGCAGAGGCTTAAATAGCTATCTGTATTCTGCCCTTTCATTTAATGTGATAGGGAATGATAATTTACCTTTTTGTTTAACATCATGCAGCTGTGAGTTGGCTGTAAAGTCTGGAAACACGCTTAAACCTATACAAGAGGCATGCTCCAATTCCACTGTCTGTTAGAGAGACGGAAGAAGTATTGCTGGAAAACTCCATGGAGTGCTATAAAACTGTGTCAGGAGCATGTTGCTGCAGGGATCAAATAACTGAATCTGCAAAAAGCTGTTGTCTCTTCTTCTGATATGATCCATGTAGATAATAGTGTACTTCTCAAAGAAAATTTTGAATAGACCAAATTTGAATAGGACCAGAAAGTCACCTTGAAAAGTGATGAACAGTTTGTGTTTACCTGCTCCATTACTTGTATGCAAATTGAAACCATACACACATATATAGCAGGAGAAGTATGGCCAGAGCATTTTCACATGTGGCTCTCGAGGCGTTAAATCAGCCAGCACCTTGAATGGCTGCAACACAGGAAATTGAAGTTGGGTCCTGGTGTAGTGCAGCGTTAGGCCGGGCTGCCTGGGAGATCTCTCGCTGGATTCAGTGGGAACTCTAATGGAGCAGATACCTGCCTAAAACACATGGTATCATGGCCTGGTATGAGTGAAGGAAATGTATTTCAAATATGGTGTCGTCAATAGAAAATTGGGAGAACCAGGGAAGGAAGGAAGTTAGTCAATATTGAGGTGCCTGGGCAAGTCACTGAGAAAATGGGGTTTCAGCAGAGGGTGTTGGATAACTGTGGGGAATGTTGGTAGTATTTTCTGCTTTACTAGAGATGGAATCACTTCATTAAAATTAAACTATTTAGCTTTTATAACTTTTATATAACTATCAGCTGTCTGGTTCTTATAATAACCCTGTGAAGTGTGTATGTGATATTGAAGTGGATTAAAAGAGATGTGATAGAGACTGTGGGATTAGAATTCACTTTCCCACAGTGATCCTCTCACTCTGGGATGCATTTTTGCCCCTGGACAGCTGTACTTGTCTATGGGCGTTCTTCTGCTCAGACTCTTGCTGGAGTTCAAAATACCACAGTCTTGCTGGCATAAACCTCCATGCTTGATTTCTGGAGGGCAGACTTTGGACTGTTTAAGAAATTAATTGGGAGGGTACCATGAGAAACAGCCCTTAATGGCAGGGGGGTCTAGGAAGGCTGGACATACTTTAATAATGAGCTCACGAAGGTGCAGGAGCAGGTGGTCCCAATATGCTGAAAAATGAGTCAGAGGGGCAGAAGACTGGCCTGGATGAGCAAAGAGCTCCTGAAAGAACTAGGGAGAAAAAGGAGGATGTACAGCCTTTGGAAAAAGGGGGAGGTAAGTCAGGGTGTGTTTAAGGAAGTTGTCAAGTCATGCAGGAGAAAAACTAGAGAGGCAAAAGCCCAGATGGAACTCAACTTAGCCGTTTCTGTTAAGGACAACAAGAAATGTTTCTGTAAGTACATCAACAGTAAAAAGAAAGGCTGCAACAACCTTCACTCCTTATTGGATGCAAAAGGGAACATAATAAGTAGC